>PVIJ01008192.1:0-76215 GCA_004024925.1 Scalopus aquaticus
GGAGGTTTTTAATTACTGTTTCAATTTCACTACTTGTGATTGGTCTGTTTAGGTGTTCTATATCTTCTTTGTCTAGCTTTGGGTGATTGTATAGTTTTAGGAATTTGTCCATATCCTCTAGGTTGTTATACTTGTTTCCGTATAGCTGTTTATAGTAGTCTCTGATTATTTTTTTTATTTTTGCTGTGTCCATTGTGATTTCTCCTTTTTCATTTATGATCCTATTTATTTGTGTTTTCTCTCGTTTTTTCTTTGTAAGCCTGGCTAGTGGTTTGTCTATTTTGTTTATTTTTTCAAAGAACCAGCTTTTGGTTTTGTTAATCTTCTGGATTGTTTTTTTTTTGTTTCCATTTCATTTAATTCTGCTTTGATTTTTATTATTTCCTTTCTTAAACTTTCTTTTGGGGTTTTTTGTTGTTCATTTTCTAGTTCTTTGAGATGTGAGATTAAATTGTTTCTTTGGGTTGTTTCTTGTTTCTTGATGTGAGCTTGTAATGCTATGTATTTTCCTCTTATTACTGCTTTTGCTGTGTCCCAGACATTCTGGAAAGTTGTGTCCTCATTGTCGTTCAGTTCCAGGTATTTTTTAATTTCTTCTTTGATCTCTTTGTTGATCCATTGGTTTTCCAGTAATATGGGTTTCAGTCTCCATGAGGTAAGGAGGTTTCTTTTTTCCTTTCTATGATTTATTTCCAGTTTGACTCCTTTATGATCGGAGAAGAAGGCTGGTACGATTTTGATCTTTGTGATTCCATTGAGGTTTGTTTTGTGGCCTAATATGTGATCGATCCTGGAGTATGTTCCGTGTGCACTTGAGAAAAATGTGTATTCAATTTTTCGGGGGTGAAGTGATCGATAGATATCTGTTAATCCCATGTTGTCTAGGTCCTTATTTAGAGCTTTAATGTCCTTGGTTACTTTCTGTCTTCTTGATCTGTCTAATAGAGAAAGTGGGGTGTTGAGATCTCCTACTATGTATGCATTTTCTTTAATGTCTGTTTTCAGGGATGATAATTGTTTGATATATTTTGGTGCTCCTTCATTTGGGGAGTATATGTTGATGATTGTTATATCCTCCTGTTTTATTGTCCCCTTTATCATGATGAAGTGGCCAGCTTTGTCTTTTTTTACCTTCTTAAGTTTGAAGTCTATTTTATCTGATATAAGTATAGCTGTTCCTTCTGAAGCCCTGTTTTAAAGAGCATTTGTGATATCAGCTGGATGAACCTACACTCTGACACCTTTTAATCTGCTTTAGGCCTTTGTTTCCAGTCATCATATACTTCCAGGCAGAGAAATGGATTCTTTCAGGGAGGCTGCTTTGAGAATATGGGAGGAAACTGCAGTGTCTGCTCTGTTGTGGGCTGTGTCTGGAGAACATGACTCTGGCTACGACTGGAGCCTCAGGCCTGCACACTGTGGCTTTAAATCTGTTCTGGTAGCTGCCAGCACAGACAGGCACTTGAAACAGTTCTCCATTTAAGATGCTCTCTGTGCTTAATTTCCTTAATTTCCCCATCCTTACCATGAACACACATTCCTCCTTTTGCAGAATGTTACATTATTTCAATAATTTCTCTCTGGTTAGAAATGAACAAACCACCTATAGCCAAGATAACTGGGAATGTGGTGATTACCTTGCCCACGGACACAGCAGAACTGGATGGCTCCAAGTCCTCTGATGACAAGGGGATAGTCAGCTACCTTTGGACTCGAGATGAGGGGAGCCCAGCAGCAGGGGTGAGCATACGAGGTCAGGGTGCTGAGATGGGGAGAGGAGTCTGAGCCCATATCCGTTTTAACTGGGCCCTTGTATCAAATCTGGATCATTCTCTGAGTTCCAGGAAGGTGAAATGATCGACTCGGGGTTACTCTGTGATCTGGTGTGGCTCAGAACGTGCTTCTCTTCCCTGGTCTGGTGGCTGTGGGCAGCGCCGTCACCAGCAGGCACTGCCCAGACACACAGCAGTCCAGCCGAGAGGGGGCCTTAAGTTATGACAAAAACAGCAACTAACTTCACAAAAGGGGACGTTTTTTTCCCCCTGCAACCTAGTCATGTTGTTCCACCCCACAGGAGGTGTTAAATCACACCAACCATCACCCTATCCTGTTCCTTTCCAACCTGGTCGAGGGAACCTACACATTTCACCTGAAAGTGACTGATGCAAAGGGTGAGAGTGACGTAGACCGGACCACTGTGGAGGTGAAGCCTGGTGAGTTCGTGTAGTTTGAGCCTGAGTGGAGCTCCTGGGTCAGCTGAACAGGACCTCGCACCTGAAACCCTCTCCCCGCAGTGTGGACAGAGCCAGCTGGCATGGCCAGCTTTTTAAAATATCTAGAAATCCCAAGCTGAAAAACCCTGTCCATCCCATCAGTTCCTCTCCTACCCTTGCAGGAATGTAGGCCTCCCTCTGTGTCTTTTTCTCCGAAAGAGACACAGAAACTCAGAGAGGGCAGGGCTTACTCAGCGTCACACAGGGGTTGTGTCAGAGCCAGGACCCTGTGCACTAGGCCAGCACTTTCTCCTCTGCATGTGACTGATGAGGGGGGAGTTGGGGTGCTTTGGGAATCTGAGCACAGGAATAACTTGAGTCATGATGTCTCATCAGCACCCAGATGCAGAAAACAATTTATTTTTATAAGTTGAGCCTCAGGCTTTATCTGACAGCCCAGGAAGGTAAAGTAACTGGTATCCTTTACAATTTTAAGATTTGCAGAAATAAGATTTTCTTCTTAAATAAAACTAAGTTTTTATTTTGAGGCTAATTTGGCATTGGGGAAGAAATGAATGTGGGAGTGGGGTAGAAGTATATAAAATTCTGGGCATCTGATAAAACATATTAACTTTAAACCTGCTATTTATTATCTAGGCCAAGCTAACATATGGATGATTAAAATGGGAAAGGGATGCTGGCAGGTCTTTCACGCATTGTCCTTTCTCACTGAAGGACAGCAGCCGAGGCACTATAAAGTCTCCTCTGTCTAGAGCAAGAACATAAATAGTCTACTATTTATGTAAATTATGTATCAGTCAGGCAAATAGTGCCTCCAAGCATGTGAATAAGGTATTCTGAGTAATCACTTCTAATACCCAAATCGAGAACAGTCTTTAAGACATATTCCCAAGTAAAGCACAGTGGCCTCACACTTCTAGAATTGTAAAAAGATTGTACAGCTGTGGTGTTGCGCTAATGAAATCCTTGTTTCTTGGTTTCCTGGATTTCCTTTGTGTTTACTTTTATCAAATCTGTGGAGCAGATTCATTCCCATTTTTGCTAAGATTGTTAAGATGGACATTTTCCCTTGTGTTATGGATGGGGAGAGATGACTAGGTGCCCCTAGCTGGCCTAGAACATTCAGGAAAGACAATGGATCAGAGACTTAAAACAAACCCTGAAGTGTTTCTCTCTTCTCCACTCCCTTCACTAAACTCCACTGTCTCCCTGCTTCAGCCTGGGAGCACGTGCCTGGTAATTCTCAGGTTGGTACAGAGACCATAAATGCTTCTGAAACTCTACAAGCCAGCCCCAGACTGATTAGTAGGAATTCACCAATCCCCTTTCTGTGTGGAGGAGGTCAGTTGCATTTCTGAATGCTCTTACTGCTTTCTTGTGCCAAAGCAAACGCACAGGGGCAGGTCTTTTAACTCTCCTACTTCTAAAGCCATGACTGATCCACATGCTTTCCAGATCCCAGGAAAAACAACCTGGTGGAGATCATCTTGGATGTCAACGTCAGCCAGCTAACTGAGAGGCTGAAGGGGATGTTCATCCGCCAGATTGGGGTCCTCCTGGGGGTGCTGGATTCCGACATCATTGTGCAAAAGATTCAGCCGTACACGGAGCAGAGGTAGCTGGGCACTGAAGTGGGGGGAGAGAAAGACAGACCAGGGGCCCCTTGGACTTCTTTATTGAGCTGAGAAGTAGTGTGTGTAGACAGAGAAGGGTGGGTTCTCTGGCCAGGGACCGCTCATGGGATCCACTTCTTTAATGAACTCTCTTCTGTGCAGGTCACAGGCTCTCTTCTAGAAGGGACAGCCAGGGTCGTGGGTTCAAGGCCAGGGGAGGCCCGTGATTTTTAGAAGTGAGGGAGATGATCCAGTACATGCATAACATCAGTACAGAGCTAATTTGACAGAAAACAGAGAAACACAGAGGCAAGGGTGACTAATTCTTCCTGGAGGGCTGGGCTAGGGGGCAGTCCAAAGATTTTCTGGAAGAAGTAAAACTTGCATTGCTCAAGCATAGGAGGACTAGGAGGAAATTCAGGATAGGGGAATAGAATGAGCAAAGGGCCTGTGTTAAGAAAGAACAGGGCTTCCTTGGGGAAGCATCATTTGGTTGAGAGTTTACTGGACCCCAGGTCATGGTCAAAGGTTAAAGCCAGGTTAAAGCCAGGAAATTAGGGTTTTTTTTTTTAATTTTAGATGGGATCAATGGTGTAGAGGCAAGGCTAAAATTGGGAGGCTTGTTTGGGTGACCAGCCAGGAGGCTTGTGGACCAGTCTAGTAAAACGGTAAACCTGAAATGAGGTAGTGGTGATGGAAATAGAAGAAAGAGAAGTTTAAAGAAATTCATTGATAAATAAGTCAGTAGAATTTGGTGACTGCAGGAATAAAGGTGAATGAGGCATCAAATGAGACTGGTTTGGTTGTCTAGATAGATGGAGAATGCTGGTAACTGAGATGAGGGATACAGAAGGAACCAGTTTCAAAGAAAAGATAATGATTTTAGTTTTGACTATTGAATTCGGTTGTCTAACGGGTTACATGGAGGGATGTTCATATGGTACCAAGTGTAGACCATAAAGGGAAAAGCTAGAGATAGGGAGTCACCAAGTCCAGGCAGGAGTCAAAGCCATGAGGATGGATGAGTCACACTGGGGAACATCTAGAGGGTTGAGGCCAGAACACTGGAGGACGCCAATATTTTAAAGAAGGCAAAGAAACAGGAGCCAGCGAAGGAACCCAAGAAACAGTGGTCAGAAAGATAGGAGGAAAACGCAGTGGGAGAGGCTTGCTAGAGTTCAGGGGAGAGCTGGCAGTATCGGGGCTACATGGGAGTCAAATGCTACAGGGGTGGGGGTGTGATAAGGATGCAGACCAGGCCTTTGGGTTTGTGATTAGTCCGCCGTCAGAACTGCAGTGAGCATTTTATAAGATGTTGGAGGCAGAGGGCAAATTCATTTCATGATCTGGATACAGAGATGGTAAGTGTAACAGCGCTTTGAAGCAGTGCGTGCTGAGATTAATATGGGAAATAGATTGAAAGGACACCTTTTAAAGATAGGGAGTCCTTGGGGTTTTTCTTGCTTTTCTGTTGGGTGGGCATGTTGGAGCATATTTGAGCATTTTCACAGACTGAAGATGGTACAGAAGAGAAGTAGTTGAAAACTAGGGAGGTGGGCTCTAAGGACTGACTGTGGGCTGAGCAAAGGCATCTCTTTCTCTGTAAGATAGGAGGAAAGAAGGGAATGCGCTGTGGGTGAATTTAGAGGTAGAGAGGATGAAATTTTAGTGTTGGTACCTATGTGCTGTGTTTTGTCCCTGAAACTGAAGGCGAGGCCATCTGCTTTAGGGAGGCAGATGAGGTGGGCAGTCTGCGGAGTGGTGAAGCCTGGGAGCAGCAGCTCTGGGAAAGCTGGCTTTGGGCAATAGTGGGGTCTCAGCCAAGGTGGGACACATGAGGTGAGACCCATCGTTCCCAACTCTAGCTACGTGACAGACATACAGTAGGGTCACCTGGCGCTTTTATGGACATACCATTACCTGAACCTCACCCCCAGAGATAGTGGGTTAGTTGGTCTGGGGTGAGGTCCCAGTGAGCCCCAAGTGATTGTAATACGCAGTCAGGGTTACTGGGTCAGAGACAGCATGATGATTAGGACATGTTAAAGCTCTGCTCAGCAGCCTGGGGGGTAAAATAGGGCAAAGTGGCTGCTTGGGTGGGTCCAAGCTGGTGAGAATTGACTGGGAGAGCAGCGTGGAGACATTGGTGGGAGACATCAGAACACCGTGGAAGGGTCTGCGTGCAGACTGGTTCTCACTGCGTCTCGCGCATGAAAAAGATGGATGACGACTCTGGGTGTCTGGCTCGGCCTGGATTGATGAATGGGGGACTTCAGGAGGGTGTGAGTGGAGATGGCATGTTGTAGAGGAAAAAGAACACGGTCCTCTGACCAGACAGAAATGGCTTGTGAGCCCTGCTCTGTTAGTGTTGCTTCTGCCATCGTTACTCTGGGAAAGTTACTCGCCTCTCTGACCCTGTTTTATCACTTATAAAATCGCTTGTAAAAATGGTATTCTACAAGGGTTTATTGAGGATTAAAACGATAATGGTTGTGTAGTCCCTGTTAGTGAGTACTTATTCATGGTTATTATTGTAAGTTTATTTTTGAGGAATTTGGGTTTGAGGTGCCATGGCAGATCTGGGGTAGGTATTCCAGCAAGCATTTGCAGATACAGATGTGCTCACTCAGAAGAGATGCAGGTATAAATGATAAACATTTGCGGTTTATTGGTGTACAGACAGGAATTGAAACTATAAGCACCGATTATGTAACTGGGAGAAATAAGGGGCCACAAATCTTTTATGGTAAAGGTTTGTTTCTTGATTCTGGAATTTATAATGTCCCATTGTTAGCCTCACTTTTAGAAAGTTTTTCACGATGGTGCTTCCCAAACTTTGTATCATGCCACACAGAAAATAATGCTGTTTATATAGCACTTCGGGATACCAGGTCCCAGCCAGCTGCCCTGTGTGCAGAGGGGATCAGTATCTTGGGCAGGCCTACGGACCCAGTGTGACCCACTGATGGGGACCGTTGGTTTGTCAAACCAAGTGGAGCTCATGAAGTAGACTACCAAAACTGGAGGCAAGGCTTAGAGAACTGATTTTGTGCCACCCAGATGTGAGTTCAAACATGGCCTGCCTTGGACAGAAATTTATAGTCAGGAAGTAAAACGGATCCTGGGCATGGAGCAACAGTCTGGTTCCAGCCACACTGTTGACAGGGACTTTCTCTCTGCTTGTGATTATCTTGGCTTTGTTTTTCCTATGACTTATGCTCTGATGCTAACAATTTACATTTTATGAAGCATTGTGGTTTGTCTTACAAGTGACCCAGGCACCACAAACCCCACAGCACTATTCAGAGGCTGACAGCATTTTTTTGACCTCCAATTGCCTATTTGGGATGAGTCCTTTTGTTAACTGGGGCAGCTTACGGCATTTTTACAAGCATAGACTTCAGAGTCGGACATATCAGGTTTGGGATCTGGCTCTGCCATAATTAACTGTGTGACCTTGGGCAAGTTACTTAACCCCTCTGAGCCCCAGTGTTGTCCTCTGTAAAGTGGAGATGATGCTGACAATTCCCTTCTCACAGACTTGCTGTGAGAGAAAGCATATACAACTTAGCACAGTGTCTGGCACAAACAGAAGGTACTTAGCAGATGATAGCTACCCCTGCTGTTGGCAGCTTCAGCTCATTCATACTGTTGCATGTCTCTGCAGCACGAAGATGGTCTTTTTTGTTCAAAACGAGCCTCCCCACCAGATCTTCAAAGGCCATGAGGTGGCAGCAATGCTCAAGAATGAACTGCGGAAGCAGAAGGCAGACTTTCTGATCTTCAGAGCCCTGGAAATCAATACTGTCAGTGAGTAATTTTGTAAAGTCAGGAATAAGCCTTCCCAGTGCCTGCAGCTCACCCATAGTCCTGGTTGTCTGAGGCTTCATCTTCGTTTTCCGGGAAGATGGAGATAATCACTTTTCCCCACTATTGTTACAAGAGTCCTGACCTATTAGAGTTCTTAACCTAGGGTTCATGCGCCCCTAAGATAGTGTCAGAGGGGCTGAGTTTGAGTGGGGAAAAACTGCATCTTTAAGCAACCTCTAACTGAAATTCACTTTTCCCCTCATTATGAAGGTAGGCAACAAACTAGTAATATTAATAGAACCTGTACTTCAAGGCAATAATTTTTTAAAAAGATTTATTTACTTATGCCTACAAGAACTGGGGTGTAGGCCAGAGGTGTGGGGGTGGGGTGGGAGGATTTACCAGAGACAGTGGGGAGCAGAACAAGAGGATCGACTGAAATATACTGCTGAGGGGAGCAGCGGGTGAGACAGGAGAGGTCTGCTGCGCCATGTGGGAGTCTCCCTGGCCGGGGTTGAACTCGTGCTGCAGTGGCTGTGAATAGCTTCATAGGCTGACTTAACCCATTGCGCCACCAGGGAGGCCAAGGCAATAATTTCTTATATGATGAGATACCACTTACCACTATTAAAAATTATGACAGTTATTAGACTCGTATCTGTATAACATTTTAAAAGACATTTAAAAATTTATATTCTGAAATTTTGTTATTGAAGTAAAATTTCATTCAAGTAAAAAAAATTTGTTTCAGGTATGCATAATTATATTGATAAATCAAGATGTGTATACGCTATATTAAGTTCACCACTAAAAGTCCAATTCTACTCCTCACCCTGCAATTGACTCCTTTTATCCAGTGTACCCACCCCTCTTCCCCTACCCTCTGGTGACCACTGATTTGGTCATATGGTTTAAGAGTTTTTGTTTTATTTCATTCATTCTTCGTTTGGCTCCCTATATATCACATATAAAAGAGACCACACAGTATTTCCCTTCCTTCGTCTTTCTCATTTCACTAAGCACAATAGCTTCCGTGTTGCTGCAAATGGCAGTGTCCTCTTTGCCCCACTGACTAGTATCCTGTGTGTATACTTGTCCAGTTGTCTGTGGGCACTTAGGCTGTTGCCAACTCTGGGCTATTGTAAATAATGCTGCAGCAAACCTGGGATTACATTTATCTCTTCAAATTAGTATTTTTGGTTTTCTTGGGTACCCTGAAGTGGAATAACTAAGTTGTATGAAATTTCTATTACTTTTTGAAGACTCTCCATACTGCTTTCCATAGATAGCACCAATCTCCATTCCCACCAAGGGTTCCCCTTCTCTGTGCACCCTCACACACTTTTCTTCATTGTCTTTTGGATGATGGCTGTTCTCACAGATGTGAGGTGGCATCTCACTAAGGTTTTGACTTTCATTTCCTTGATAATGAAAGACCATTAATGTCTTCTCACGTGCCTGTTGCCATCTCCTCTTTGGAGAAGTATCTCTTCAAATCCTTTGCCCACTTTTTTTTTTTTTTTAAGATTTTTTATTTATGCATACAAGCTGGGGTACAGGCCAGAGGCATGGGGCGGCGAGAGGGTTCACCAAAGACAGAGTGGGGAGCAGAACAGACAGATCAGAAATACACTGCTGAGGGGAGCAGCGGGCGAGGCAGGAGAGTTCTGCCGCGCCATGTGGGATTCTCCCTGCTGGGCATCAAGCTCGCGTCGCCGCTGCGGACAGCTCCACAGCGCAGCGCTTAACCGCTGCGCCACCAGGGAGGGGCCCTCCTTTGCCCACTTTTTAATCAGGTTGTTTGCTTTTTTGGTTGAGTTTCGTGAGCTCTTTATATATTTCAGGTATTAACCCTTTGTAAGATGTGTGATGTGCAAATATCTTCTTCATTCAGTAAGGTGTTTTTCCCTTTTGATGACCGTGCTTTGCTGTGCAGAAGTTTTTGGGATGTAATCCTATTTAAATAATATAATCTCAAATGTTTCAAGATTCAGTATAATTGCTTTCCTTTGTAATACTATGCATTTTATTTTTGTAGTTAAGTAACTCAGAGAAGGGGGTCTATGGGACATAAAAGATTAAGAACTGCTGACACAATGAAACCAGTACAAACAAGTTGGAACTGTCAGTGGCTGCCTGGCTGTGCCCTTGATACCTGACCATGACAGTTGTCAGCGACATGCCCCAGCTGTCAGAGCACTTGGGGCAGGTCTGTGGGAAGTCTCACGACCCGCCACGGTAGGGGAGGAAGGGGGGGCCTAAGTGTCCACAGGTTGTAACCCCAGCTCTCACCTGTTGACTTTTTTCCTTTTCCTGCTATTTGCAGCATGTCAGCTGAACTGTTCTGACCACGGGCACTGTGATTCATTCACCAAACGCTGTATCTGTGACCCTTTTTGGATGGAGAATTTCATCAAGGTGCAGCTGAGGGATGGAGACAGCAACTGTGGTAAGATTTCTGCTTGGCTCTGTGCCATCTGGTTTGGCGCTAAATGTGGTTCTGAGTGGAGTGGGTGGGTGTTGGTGTTTCTGAGGCAGATGAGCAGGTGAGGAGAACTTTGTGTATTTTCTGTTTGCAGAGGACTTTTACTTCCTTCCTCCACACTTGCTCAAGGTTAGAGGAAAGCTCTCAAGCAGTCATGTACGAAGAACCAAGCTTAAGTCAGACCAACTCTCAAACTGCAGCCTAAATCAGACCAACTGTGAGGCCTCCGGGCTTTCTGGGGCGCCTCCATGCTATAACCTAGTGGGAGCCCTCAGGTTTCTGTCCCCTGGCCCTCTTTGCAGTCTGCCCTACTGCCCCGGGTTCTCAGAGCAGGGACAATTCCACTGTTTTAAAGTTTCAGCTGCCTTCAACTCCAAGGTCTCACTTTCTCCTGGGGGAACCATGGGGGCATTCTTGTCTACAAAGTGAAGCCACCTCCTACCCAAAAGTGGGGGCAGCCCAGCCCTCCCTTCCAGCCTTTCTCCTCAGAACCCTACTACTTTTTCTTTGCAGAGTGGAGTGTGTTATATGTTATCATTGCTTCCTTTGTCATTGTTGTGGCCTTGGGAATCTTGTCCTGGACTGCGATCTGTTGCTGCAAGAGGTAAGACGGCTTCTCCTTTGAAATTCATTCGGGTTTCTAGTCATGTGTTCACTCATCAAAGGAGTAGCTAATACCTGCCACACGGAGGCCGCCGAGTCCTGTCACTGCTGGAGTGGTCTGGTCACTCAAGGCGTGCGCAGAAAGGCTTCCTCATCACGCCCTCCACCACGTGGCTCTTACCACAGGGATTTGCTACCTGGGAAATGTGGCCTGTGTGGGAGTGGGAAGACCTGGGCTGTGACCTGGGTCACCTGCAGGGTATGTGTCCTCAAGTACTCATCTTGTCCTCACCAGCTGAGCACGATTCCAGCATTTCTCTGCCTTTCTATTTGAGATTCATGTGTACACATTTTCACATAATTGCATGCTTAGGTCAGTCATGACCTAAGTGTTCACATTAAGTGTTCTAGGTTTTTTTCATTAGTCTTAACATTTATGAGTGTTTGTTTTCCATTATTACGAAGTGTGATTTCTACATTTCTATGTGCCAAGAACCATGATAGTATTTTATGGAACTTCTCCTTTTTAATATGCCTAGTAATCTTTATAATTTTATAGATAAGGAAACTTAGGAAAACTGCATCATCTGCCCATGGACATACAATTAATAAGTGCCAAGATTCAATCTGTGATATAATTCACAAAAAACTTAGATTTAAAAGAATTTTCAAAAATTCCCACCAGGCTAAGACAACCACCATTCACAGCCTTGGTGGTTTAATGTTTCCCTTCACACCCTCAAGCACCAGGTTTTATTTTAACCAGTCTCCTTGATCGCGGCTGCGAAGAGAAGAGTTCATGCTAAGACAGTCACATTTCCTCTGCTTTTCCCCAGAATTGGTTAGGGACATTATAAGGACCAATCAGTTGCTCCTTCTCTGGCTAAGAAGCAAGGAGAAGCAGCCCTCTTATTAGGCAGCTTCCCCCAAGGCAGGGCCCTGTGTGCAATCCGTCATCCCGTGGTGGCTGCCTGCACCTCACACACAGCCTTTCCTGACAGAGTGTGGATTGTGTTTTGTAGGCAAAAAGGAAAACCCAAGCGGAAAAGCAAGTACAAGATCCTGGATGCCACAGATCAGGAAAGCCTCGAGCTGAAGCCAACCCCCCGAGCAGGTAGTGGCCCTGGGAGCTGGGGTGTCCAGATTTGTACAGTCTCCCTGTGAAAAGCCCCCCATTGCTAGTCTCCTCCTAAATGTGCCACTGATAGCTGTTTGTGCTGGAAAGCATTTTGCTTCCTGCTTGAGTAAGGCCAAGGGTCAGCTTTGCCCTGTGCTGGCAGGACTGACTGCAGGTCAAGCTGGCTTCAGGGCTCCCGTCTCAGCATTCCTTCCGCTTTGCAGAGGGCCTAGTCCTCTCTCCTTTGCCCAATCAGTCCTCTTGGGTTTCAAGCTGTGCCCTGTACTTGGGCTCGGGAGCCTGAGTCTCTGATGCCTGGAGGTGGTGGGGCTGCAGGCACAGCATCCTATAGAGTACCAGGAGCAGAGACCCAGAGGTGGAGATGCGTACAGCCCTCCCTCCACACAGCAGCCGATGTTGTATTTATCTGTGTTACTCTGACAAGGTCCTTCCACCCCTTGAAATCCTCCGGTGACTATTTCTAGCACAGAAAAATAGAACTTTCAGTCTGGTAAATAAGGCCTCGGGGAGCCTACCTAAGTTTGAGATCGTCCTCTCTGCTCATTTCCTTTCTAAACATATTCTATGGTTCCTATCTCTGTCCAGAAAGCTCTCATCCCTCCCTTAACCCGCAAGTTAAAAGTCATGCTCGTCTTTCTCCCATGTGTCTGTTTTGTCATTTCTCTCACTATATTGTACTAGTTATATATTTGTCCCCTTAACAAGCAGTGAAATACTCAAGGGCAGAGGCTGTTTTATTCTGTGAGTAGGGGCGTGTACCAAGTGGACCAAACAGAGGCTACTCTCGAGTGACTGTCAGATACTAAACTCAAATATACAAACTGGTGGCGAGTAACACTTGAGCGGAGACCCGAGGGACAAGTAGGAGTTAGCCAGGTAAAAACTCCAGTGAATAGCATTCTTGGCAAAGGAGCAAACTGGGGGAAGGCCCAGCTGCTGGCAGGAGCAGATGGCATTTGAGGAAGGCAAAGGAGCCAACCCAGTGTGCTCGACGCCGGCTGGCCAGGGCGCAGGGGGCATGCTGCAGTTCCCTCCAAGGGCAGCCGGAGCTTCTGCTGCTTTTTAAGGGGGTGAATGGTGTGATCTGATTTACCTATTAGAAAGATAGCTCTGGCTGCAGGCTGAAGGAACTGTAGAAAGGCAAGAGTGGATGAGGGGTGTCCTTAGGAAAGATAAGAGAGTGTCCAGATACATTTTGGGGAAGGACTTGATGAAATCAGTAGTATGCTGGCTGCAGTGAGAGAAAGGACGTAAAGGGTGGCTCCAAAGCACCCTGCTTCAGGCATCTGTGAACTGTTGGTTATTCCCTGAGGTGGGAAAAACTGGAGAAATGTTGGAGAAGATGGGATGTTTGGTTCAGAGCAGTTATGAGTGGGATTGAGGAAATGAGGCTGGCAGGTTGGCAAGGACCAAGTTGGAGGAAGTTTAACACAGGCCTAAAGAAAGAGTCCAGCACTTACCCTGGTGAGGCGGCATGACATCTCGAAAGTGCTGGCTTTGGACAATGAGTCTAGTGATGTTTAGGTGACTGCAGGAAAGAGCACTGGCGTGATGGAAGGCAGCAGGGGATTTTGGGGTGGTCGGAAGAGGCGACGATGGCTCAGACAGGGTGGTGTCGGGATGGAGGCACTGGTAAGGCTGACTTCTGACCCAAGCGACAGAACAGCAGCACTGCTGACATAATTAGGGCATCTGGGTGGTGGTGGCCGTGGTGTGGTAACATACATCTCAAGAGGTGTGACTCCATACACTAAATCATATATATTTTGTAAGTCATTGTTACCTCAAGAAAAAAATCAGACAATTTAAAAAAGTAACCCCCCAAAAGAAGGGCATCAGGTGCAGACAGATCACATAGAGCTCACCCAAACAGAGCTGAAGTGTCAACATGGGCGTCCTCTTGATGTTGGTGAGGATCTATCTGCACCACAGAAGTGGATCACATTCTCATGGGGGGAAAACTGAGGGACAAAGAGGTGGTCTAGGGCTAAGGAGCTCAAAGGTCATCAAGGATGAAAGCGCAGAGTCATGAGGGAGCATCGCACTGCCACTGCAGAAGCAAAGGGTCAGAGCTGATGCGGGCACTGGGCACAGTTCTGGTCACCTGAAGAGCGAGAGAAGAGGAGTAAGCACAGCAGAAGTGAAAGTGCAGGTTATTCATGAAGTAGGCAGTGAGGACATGGAGGCCCTGAAGAGTTTAGAAAGTCCTATTAGAAACTGAGCAATGAAAAAGAGGAGGATGGGGTCAGAGCGCCAGGGTTTCTCCTGTGGAAATTCATGAGCAAACCGGCAGGTGGTCAGAGATGCTGGAGTTAGAGGTTGTTTCCGAGGAGGGGGAGGGAGCAGGGGAGAAAGGAGAACGTGAGGACTAACTGAATAGGTAGCTCTTCTGAGGTGGAGGGAAGGAGAAGCTGGGTCTAAGGAGGCCAAATGGGAAGGGACCCTGGGGCTACTGGTGAGGAAGAGCCACAGGGCAGCCAGTTGCCACCTGGGAGCGGAAGATACTCGGTGAAGGTCGTTGGCCCTTCTCTCCAGCAGTGTCCAGTGGAGGGCGCAGGGAGAAGCCGACAGGCCAAAAGCACTGGCTTCTGTTCTGGGCTCTGCGGATCAGCGAGTGCCTCTAGCAGAGACACAAGCAGGAAGGAGAGAACATGGTAGCAGACTGCGCTGTGTAACCAAAGGCGTTCAGATTCAAGAGTAGATTGAGTGGGTCATGTTGCAGGAAAGGTGACGTGCGCCTAAGTGAGCTGAAACAGACACTTTGCTGGGATGAGCCGACTGGGGAGTCACCTGAGCTGGGGAAGTTCTTGGGCCCAGGCAGCTTCCGGGCCTAGCGTGGGGAATGCCGGCCCTTACCACCTGTGGTTTACTTCAGCAGCTGGAGGTTTGGCTTGGTTATTCTGTTGTTTTTTTCCAGAACTTTCTATTGAAGTCTATTAGGTTTAACCATGTGAAACTACTGATAAGTGCCTCTGTTGACCCATAAAAATTAGTTCTTGATGGCTCAATCTAATAGTACCCAAAATTGTAAGCACAGCTGGGTGGGTTCTCACAGCGAGCACGGCCATGTCATCAGCGCCCTGTGTGCTGCTTTCCAGTCCCTACCTCCCGCACCCCTCACAATTTTCAATTGGGTTGTCTACATAAATGTGTTGGTTTCTTTCACTCAATGTCACATTTATGAGATTCACCCACGTTGTCACATACAGCAAGAGTTTGTTCACTCTCACTGCTGTTGGGTATATTGTCGACAGTCAGTCAGTCTTTTGTTTTGGGCCTTTGTGGAGAGCACTGCTGTCAACGTGCTTGTCCGTGGCCTTTGGTGGGCGTGTGCATGGCTTTCTGTTGGTACAGACCCAGGAATGGAACTGCCCAATCATCGGAGGTGTGTATGTTTACATCCCGTTGGTAACTCGAGTTTCCAAGCTTGTATTTAGTGGGTGAAGGCCACTCAGTTCTAGCAGAGCAGGAACCCCTGGGTAATGCTGTGGACTGTGGAGTCAGGTGTGTCTTCTCATTCTCGTAGCTCTGGGCACAGGGCCCTGGGAAAGAAGGAAAGCTTCCGGTAGGGAGAGAAGCCCGAAAGGATATGGAGAGCCAGGGGGTGGTAATTTCATCTACAGAGGCAAAGCAGATTTTCCAGGACTTTGCCTCTCCCCTGGGCTTGGTTCATATATTGGCCACTGGCCCTCACCACACTGCAGTTGCCCAGGATGTTGATGTTCTCTGGCTCCGCGGCTCTGTCATCCCGAGAATCAGTGGCAGCGTGGCGGTCTGCAGGCTGGCCCAGGCTGTGCTCCAGGGGCAGACTAGGCTGGGGAGCTCCTTGTCTGCGCCCCTGAGCACACTGCACAGACAGCGCGGGGGCGGGGGCTGGGGGCATGGTCACCAAGTGACAGACGTAGTCAGGTCTGCATGCCCTCAGCATTCACAGCGTGTGTCATGTCAGGTCAGGAAGGGGCAGTATAGCCAAGAATCTTCTCAGAACACTACAGTGGTTTTTTTGGAAGGATGTGGGTGAGTCAGGGGGAGGGAGAGTGACCGGTGGGTGATAGGGCCCCCCAGACCACCTTTTATAGAAGAAGGTGGGTTAGCTCCCGGGGGTGGGGCAGGCAGGGCCAGGGCAGAGCGCACTGCCAAGCTGGGTTCTCTGTTGGCAGTTCCTACTTCTAGTCCTGCTTTCTCAGCTTACCTGTTGTTTCTCTGAAGTAGTATTCTGTACCAGTTGGAGGGCAGCCATCCAGGGTACCCTAGGGATGGCATCTGTCCTAAAGCTGTTGTCACCAGGCCACGTGTTATGGTGTGGCCTCCCTGCAGCCACAGGGGTGAGTGGTCAAGGGGCCGCCTGTAGTTTGCAGAATCTCAGGCATCTTTTCTGACCCTCAGGTGCTTCTTCTGGGTCCTTGTTGTATGTTCAGAGGAGCTGATGGCTTGGGACTGCCTCTGAGAGTCCCTGCTTCAGTCAGCCTCTCCCAAGGGGAAAGTCCTCTCCGAGATGCGTGCCTGCTCTCCCACCTCCAGGATCGTTCCATGGAGCCAGAGCAAACCAAGAGCAGAGCTAACACCTTCATGGAGTCAAGCTGGGCCCACTCATGGGGACTCTGGCGCGCTGCCACCCCCGCTGAGCCGGGCTATGAGGAAAAGCTTTCTTCAGAGCCCGAGTTCTTATTCATGTGCTTTCCTGTGTCCCCAGAACTCCATCCTCGTCACGAAAGGAGTGACAGAACAGCCCACACTTACACTTAAACAGACAGACAAGAGAAGGTCGTTGGGTGACATGAACTGAAGCTAATAGATAATGGAGACAGAGTCAGCAGCGACCCCAGGCCTGCTGAGGCTTCCCCTCTGGGACTGTTCCCGACAGCCAGGTCTAGAGAGGAGGGGGCCAGGACTGTCGCTGCTCCTGCTCAGGTTGGGGGAGGGTGTGGCGAGTGGCTCAAGCCGTACTGGCTCAGCTCCTGACACGGGTTTCTGTCTCCCTTGCAGGCATTAAACAGAAAGGCCCAGTGCTGAGCAGCAGTCTGATGCACTCCGAGTCGGAGCTGGACAGCGATGATGCCATCTTCACGTGGCCAGACCGAGAGAAGGGCAAGCTCCTACAGGGTCAAAATGGCTCCGTGCCCAATGGGCAGACTCCGCTTAAGGCCAGGAGCCCGCGGGAAGAGATTTTATAGCCCCTGGTCTGTCTCCTCAGGGCAGTGGGTGGCAGTGCTGGGGCCAGGAATGCACCAGGCTGGTTCACTTACTCCTATGGCCACGGGCAGCTGTTCGGCAGCATCTGCTGGCCACTCCACCCTCACACCCCCAACCAGACCTGCTGGTACTTGAATCCACAGACATTGTCCAGGAACCCTTGAATGAAGCTGTGAATGAAAAGGTTTCCTCTGTAAACCTGTCCGGTAGGCCCCAAAACATCTTCACCTCAGGGCCTTTTTTTTTTTTTTTTTTTGCACTCCCCTGCTGCTCCCAGAGCAGAAACACCCAGCTCCTAGCCTACTTCTCAGTTCCTTGTTAGCAGTGTGCTGCTCCCAGGTGCCTGCACAGTGAGGCCTGGCACTTTCCCTTGCGCCTGGGTACAGAACCCAGCACCCACGGCCCCTGGGCGCCTAGGCCTGCTTGCGGGCATGCTCTTTGTCTTCTGGGATGGAGTGTGCCCTTTTGCTAGGTCTGGATGCTGCCCACCACACCACTGACGCCGCTGTGGTGCAGGAGCAGTGTTGGCCTAAGATTAGAGGAGAGCTGGCTGCTTCAGAAATGGAGAGGGGGCCCTCTGGCTGCTGTGTCAGGACAGCTGGGCAGGACAAAGAAGCCTCCACCTCCTGATCAGCCGCAGGCTTCAGGGCCCAGGTCTACTTCCTGTGCCCGGAGGAGACAGCCACAAATGGACTAGAACATTGTGGCCTGAGAGTGCATGTGTGTGACTGCCCACTAGGGTCTCCTCTGTGCCCCCTGCATGTGTGTAAAGAGTGCGCGTGCGTGCCTCAACTCCTCGTAGGGCTCTCAGCTGCTCACAAGGCATCCTTGACTTGGAAAGACACTCAGCTCCTAGGAACAGAGACTTCCTGAATCCCTCTGGCCCTGTCACTGGTTCCTCAGCCATGGCATCTGGGTATTGAGGAAGGGGACCTTTGGGGGGAGTGACTTTTTAAAAAGAAACTTAGTTTATACTACTGCACTACTGCTGTTGCGAGATGATTAAACATGCCATTTAATTGTTCGTGTTCCCGCTGGGTGTGCTGCTCTGTGCCACATCACTGACCTGTTCCACAGGCCCGGCCGCGCGGGTGTGTCCCTCTGACCCACGGCCTCTTCTGGTAGGTAAGGTTCAGCTGAGGTCAGTGGACGGGTAGCCAGCCTCTGCCTGGCTGCTGCTGCTGCTTTTTTTTTTCTGTCCTGTCTTCCATACCTTTTGCTAACACTCTCAGGGCTCACCTGGGCTATATCAAGTATCCTGATGCCCAGGAGTATGGCCTTAGAATTTCTGGCCTCTACTCTTCCTTTTTTAGGTTTCCACGGGAATAGGGCTTGAGCCCCGCCCCGATGTGTTCAGTGTGCACTGTTCACGGAGCAGCCTGCTGGCCGGTGGGAGTAGAGGGGGGCTGGTGCAGTCTTGGACTCCCAGGAAGGGAGGAGCGAGTACATGGAGTACCTCAGTCCACTCAGATAGTAAATGACAGAATTAGAACTCAGGCCTAGCAGAGCCTGTGCTTGATCTGCTCAAAATCACCTGAAGGGCTTGTTCAAACAGATGGCCGAGCCCCACTCCTGCGTTTCTGACTCAGTAGGCCTGGAGTGGAACATGGGACTTGCCTTTCTTAACAAGTGTCCAGGGCATGCTGTGCTGCTGGCCCGGAGACCATGGCTCAGGCCCTGGAATGTGTTTACTGGTCTAAGGGCCTTCACATACTCCCCGGGCAAGTCCAGAACCCCCTCCACCCACCTACCGTCCATGTGTGCTTGCTGCTGGTAGCGGTCACCTGGCAACCAAGACTTCCAGCACCTGCACTATAGCTGGCCACGCTCGTGCCTGCTCACCCAGGGCCTAGGTGTGTTCACCTCTCAGTGCTGCCCAGACAGGTGATGCCCACTCCCCTGGAGGATCTAGACTGCGCAGGTTGGACACCGGAGGCTGCTGATCAGACTCTTGGTCACAAGGAACGAAAGTAAAGTGACCTCTTGCGGACAGGCCTTTGGCCAGCCTCTGTCCATGCAGGCAGATATAAAACTGGGTGGCGAGTTGCTGCTGCGCTCCAGCCTGCCTCCCTGAGCTGACCTCCTCCCCGTCAACACCCGCCTATGCATCTGCATGCGTGTTCTCGCCCCGGCCGCATGCTACAGTCACCAGGCGATCCTAAACCACACTGATGCTTGAACCCACACCCCAGGGGCTATTTTGATTTTTAAGTGGTTATCTGAGACTTTCATTCCTCAATCATTTGTGCAGCCCACTTGACAAGGGGGAAAACAGTCCTAAGCACTCAGTCCCCAAAAACTTGCAAACCAGCTGGCTATGACAGACTAAGAGGGAAAGTGCCCAGTACCTCTAATTGCCTCAGGGCCTTGCAGTGGGGTGTGGCAGAGAGCAGGTGTTCACCAAACGAGAGCACTTTTCCAGGGCACACAGCCGAGCTACGTTCCCAGCCTTCCGCCCACTCTGGGCAAAAGAGAGGTGTTCCGTCTTCAGCCCTGACCCATAAATGCTGTGTGATCCCTGCTTCCTTCCTCCATCTGCTGGCCTGAGAGGAACACTCAGGACTCAGAGGCCGCTGTGGAGACATAAGACAGAGAGAAGCCTGGTCCCTAAACTGCCATCTAAAAGAGCTGCCCAGCAGAATGGCCTTTGGGTTGTTAAGAAAAACTGCCTTGTGGTGCTCGCCAAAATTTTTTTTTTCCTTCTTTTAAATAATAGCTGGTGTTAAGCTTGTGGGCCCAGGTTCTCTTCTGTGACAGGCCTCCCTGGGTCTGAGAAAGTTAATGATGCATCAGTACAGGCCTCCACCACAGCCTTTTAGGCCGCAAGAGCAGCTGGAGAAGCAAGGCATCCCATACCTTGGCCATACATGTCAACATGCTTTTTGTAATTTTTCTGAAGCTCAGACAATAACTCCGTCCTCCTCTACGCTAAAGGCAATGTGCTTAGGGCTCCAGAGTCGGGGGGTGTTTACCTGTAGCATGTGGTGACGCTTAGAGAGGAATCTGAATCAACAGTAATCTGAATTGTAAACTCCTGGGTCCAGTCTCGAGTGGGGAGGCATGATAGTCTGCTTTCCACCTGCTGACAGGAGGCATCTCAATTGTTCCTAGATTTTGTACCCTAGGAAACCAAACACATTTTTAAATACTCATAGATAGGATCCTGCTTAAAGGAAGAGCCAAGACAAATTCAAAGCAAAAAGTGCTTAATTCAAACTTTGTTATAAATGGGCTGCATTTCAATATTCAACTGGACATACTGCTGTGTGAACAAAGCCAGCTTTGTAATCAGCAGCCACCCACCCACTCAATCTTTGAAGGAGTCCCCTGTCCTTAAGGAAAGCAATGTCAAAAGTTATCTATGATCACACCTGGGCTCCAGTCTGAAGGGCAAAACCCACAATGAGGACCTAAGTCACGGGCACACATGCAGTTACACGCTCGCGCCTGGCATTTATTCCTTGGCTAAAAAAATGAAAACATTAACGCAGGTAAGTGCCATCCCATTATAGCAGTTAACACTTTTCCCAGGTACGGCCTTTCAGTCTGCAAGTGCACCTAGCAACCTAGAATCTCTCCCTCTGAAACCTGGGACTACATTTGAGACTACAGTGACTCAGTTACCTCTTACACTCTGTAAACACTCAGCCTTCTATTCGCTGGAGCAGTGTATTGTTTTCTAACACTCCTACCTTTAATAGTAAAGCTAATAAAACATGTATCTGAGAGCTAAGGGATCTGGGAGTAGTCAACACCCAAGAAACATCCCATTCTATTACATGGAGGCAAAATACAGGAATTCAAGCAAACCTGCCTCAGACCAAGGGTCCCTGCCATACCACCCATAATCCATGTGTGTCCATCAGGGAGAAAGACTGTCTAAGACAGCAGACATGAAGTCACAACACGGCTGTCTTCTGCAGAGATGGCAGCACACTACCTAGCCCTATCTTACCCCCAAAACCCCAGCTACTGTTCTCAAAAGCCTGGTATTTGTGGAAAATATCAAAAACTGTGTTCTTAAGAAATACCAACTTTAGGGGCCTACCTGGTGGTGCAGCGATTGAGCGCTGCGCTGTGGAGCTGTCGGCAGCCCACGCGATGCGGGTTCGAAGCCCAGGCAGGGAGGATCCCATATGGTGCGGCAGACCTCTCCTGCCTCGCCCTCTGCTCCCCTCAGCAGTGTGTTTCTGATCTGCCTGTTCTGCTTCCCGCTCTGTCTCTGGTGAACCCTCTCGCTGCCCCACGCCTCTGGCCTGTGCCCCAGCTTGTATGTAAAAATAAACATTAAAAAAAAAAAGAAGTATCAACTTTAGTCTCCCCCCAAGGCACCAATGTCACTGTACGTCATTTCCCAGCCTTACACCGGTGCTGGGGCTGCACTCTGAAGCACGCCTATGGTGAGCACAGGATGATGCAGACTGACCTGGCCCAGGGACGTGGAAGAGGTGGTTTTTCAGGAAAACACCAGCTGAAGAGGGGGAGAAAATGGCAAATCTAGTCATTGCTGAGCTGAGCCAACACCCCAGGACTGGCCCAGTCAGTTTCCAGGTAATAGTACTTAGGGGGTAGATTAAGAGATGGAATAAAAATACTGAATAACATGTAAGAGAAGAGCTGGGGGGGGGGGGGTGACAAATTAACTTTTTTTCACAGGAAGACGATACAAATTCTGATTAACTTTAGAGTTTGTCAGGTGTTCACATTATAGAAATAATGAAAATGCTACTAAAAATTCAGAATTAGAATATGCAACATCTAAACTACACCAGGAAAGAAATAGATGGAAATACTTCAATCAACAACAAAAAAATGAAACACTTTAACAAAACAGCAGGAATAGAGGGAGGGAAAAGCCAGCATTGAAAACAGGACCACTTTATAGGCAAAAGTAGTAGTCAGGTTGGATATTAAAATCACCACCACCTGCAGAAGTTAATAGATTGGATAAAATTTTAAATATATTTACAAAAGAGACACCAAAAATATTTTAAAAAAGGTTAAAAGGACAGTAAACATGTTCTGGGGGCTTTGATTCCTATTAAGACAATGAAATAGCACAGGCTGTTGGCTCCTGTCCTGAAAAATTAATGCTAGAAAAAAAACACACTTTAGGAGGTAGCATAAATCTAAACAACTGCCACCAAATGCCAAACCAAACACAAGAAGAAATACCCCCTAAATCCTTTAAGAACCCCCGGGAGACTGAAGGTCCTGAGCTGGAAGGGGAGGCAGGACATCAGTGAGAAGTCTTGACTCGGTAAGCAGGACAATTACTGGTGTCAGCATAAAGCTCAGCGGGGAGGACAGAGGGCTGCACAGGAGCTACTGCTGGGACTAAAACCCTTACCCCACCAAAGCTCCAGGGCTAGTAGAAGACAATTAGGAATTGCTAATCATTCCTCTCTTCAGCAGGGACAGGACAGGCCCTGGCCTTGGCTTTCCATCGGTAAATATTACAGAGGAGCTGGTGCTCTGAAAGAGCATGAGCTTCCAGGCCAAAACTGCCAGATGTTGCCTGAGGAATATAATACCTGACTCCCAAGACAGCAAACTAAATGTTTAACACTAAGAATTGGAAACAGCAAACTAAATATTAGCAGTATGAAACAGAAACAAGAACCAAGTAGAAATATTAAATATAAAACTCTAATGCATGGGACAGAGTAACAGGCCAATCAGTGAGCTGGGCCGTCATCTGGAGGACCTTTGTCAAAAGGAAGCAGGAAAGGGTGAAAACACACACACACCCCCAGTCCAGGGAGAGCAAAAGTGCCAACATCCAGATAAACAGGAGTCCTATAAGAAAGGGGAAAATGTGGAGGTAATATTTGAAGAAATATTGAGAAAACTGAACAGAATTAAATAAAGATGTAAGACTTCATGGATGAATAAGGAAAACATGGGACCAGAAACACTACATTTAAATACATTTTGTAAATATATTTAAATACATTTAAGACAAAGGAGAAAAAAAAACTCTGAAAGCTCCCTGGGAGAAATAGCAGATCAATTATAAAGAACAAGAATTAGATTGATTCAGATTTCTTAACAGCACTCTTAGATGAAAGGACAAATGAACCGTGCTTCCAAAGTACTGAAGGAGACGCACAACGTAAGAAAATAAAAAATAAAAATAAACTAATTACGAGGGAGAAGAGATATTTACAAAAAATTCTTTTCTAAATATATAAGCAAAATGTGTTTGAAGACCTCTCAGTCCTAAAGAATAAAGCGTTAAGAGTTAAGAATGTCAAAACAAAACAAACAAACATAATACTGAAGGAAAGGTACTTTGAAATCAATTTTTATCAAGACAAACTCATTTAAATATGAGAGTACAATAAGAAATATTCACAGGGAAACAGGCTTCAGAAAAATTTTTATTTAAAAGATGTTCCTGGAAGAAGTGGTCAAGTACAAAAAATAAATGTAATGTGGGAAGAGATAGGAAGAAAAATAAGCAAATACATATTTTGGCAAAGTTTGTAGTCTGACAGCTAGGAACAAGGAAGGAAAAAAGAATGTATTAACAATCCAGAACCAAAAGCCTAAATAAGCATCACATGGTAAGGGTGGACGAGACCAAAGGAACTTGGGAGCACATAATGAAGTCTCAATAGGAGGAAGAGTTAGACAGTAGTTAAAAGAACCAATGGGGTAAACAAACGTGATTAGTATTAAGTAACATCAATAAAAATGAAAGTAGAATGTGTTACTTTTAAACTGGTAGAAAAATTTCCTTTGTTACTCAATGCAAAGCAGCAATAAATTCTAATAGTAGTAAAAACTTAACCAAAGACAGACGCTCATCTCTTACTTTCCACCTTCACTGGCCTTCCCCATGTGGAGACGGTAGTGTTTGAGGAGGTGACTGCCCCGAGCCAGCCAGCGGTGTGCCTGGAGTGATCAGCAGACTGACAACTCTGGGTAAGTTACTTGATGGAGAATATAAGTACATACATTGAGGATAATGGGAGCCAGACTTCTCACTGAAAAAGAATTTATGAACGTACAAAGGGAGGACCTCCCTGTTGGTGCAGCAGTTAAGCGCTGCGGAGCAGTGTAGGCAGCGGTGACACGACTTCAACACCCGGCCCAGGGAGATTCCACATGTCGCATAGACCTCTCCTGCCTCGCCCGCTGCTCCCCTCAGCAGTGTATTTCAGTTGTTCTGCCTGTGCTGCTCCCCACTCTGTCTCTGGTGAACCCTCTCGCCACCCCATGCCTCTGGCCTGTAACCCAGCCTGTATGCATAAATAAATAAATCTTTAAAAAAAAAAAAAAGAAAGAAAGTACTAAGGGAGGATAAAAAAATTTTCCAGCGCAATGAATTGAAATTAGAAGAAATGGTATGAATTCAAAATTAAGATACAGTTGTACATAGTTACATGAATTGTCTGTATATTTATGGATTGATTCTATCCAATGATAGGTATAGAAACAATTTTAACTTAGTAGAAAACGAATGCACTAAGTGCTAAGGCATTAGCGGTCCATGGAGAAATGGCTGATTCCAAGACTAAGGCAGGCGAAATACAAAATAATGCTAGAACATCTTGTTTTGAGAAAATAAATGCTGAAGAAATGACACAGCATTTAGCTTTTAGGGAGGAAACAGCAGCCAGTTAGAAGGGGCTTCCATTGATCAAGTATAGGATGATTGAATATCAAAACGAAGATCAGAAGACAACCTATTGAATAAAATAGGAATCCTTGAATCTATATTGATAAAAACAAGTAAAAAAATAGGCTGTATGACTATTCTAAAGACAACAATTTAGAACAAACATGATGGAAAAACTACCAGACAAAGAGAGCGAGGGAAGCAACACTTGCATCAGAAGCAAACAGCATCAGAATTCAATGCAAAAAAGACAAAAGGTAGGAGATTAAATACTGATAAGAACAATGAGGAACATGTAATATGTAACTATTGTATCAGAATACCTGAAACACAGCCTGAAAACTGACAAAACAGCAGGCAAAGAAAGGGATAACCCTGTGTTACAGAAGGACACGAGATGGGCTGGGGACAGTAACCAGGTGTTTGAAACTTGGGAACACAGTTAAAGCAGAATCAAGACGGAATACAGGTTTGAAATAACTTTCCATTTTCAAGAAACAAGAAATATTACCAATAAGTGAAGCAATCATTCTATAACTTGAAAAATGAACAGGAGAAAAAACAGACTAAAGTAAAACTAAGTGGAAAAGAGAAGCCTGGCAACCGAAATGTTGGTTCTTTACAAAGGCTGAGGTAAGAGTGATCAGGAAAAAGAAAATGAGTGAAGACTATACACATTAATGTTATTCTAAATATCTGATGCAGATATACAAAATTGATCATGTAGTATGTTTGCAGAACTGGAAACACTGAACTAAGTGAAAATCCAGGCCGCAGAGGGGAATTAATATTTATATAGAATCCCACCCTATACCTGGCAAATACTTGATACCTGAAAGCCTACCATGTACCAAGCACAACCTATGAAGGAATCATTATTCTTTCCACTTTAGGAGAAGACTGATGCACAGAGAGGTTAAGTAATTCACCTGAAGTTATACAACTAATATATGGAAATACTAGGGAGGCTCCAAAGTCTTGGATTTTCCCACTTGGTAATAATACCTCACAATTATTATTTTTTTAATGATAATAAAGTATGATGATGATAGACAAGTACTAGTAACAGAATCATTACTTCTTTTCTAAAATTTCAACTCAGTTCCATAGAGCACCACTTTGTTAATAACTATATTAAGAAAATTAAACTCTTATTTCAATGGAAAATTAGGGTTCATTTACAGAAATTCATTTTACTTTTTGGAAAACTCCTGTTTTTATAAATTAGGAATGCCACAGGGCAGATAAGAGGGAACTGATTTGAATTTGAAGGTGTATTTCTCCAACACCAACATGGCGCTAAAGTTTAAAATGCCATTTAGTTTCATATCCCCTAATTAAATATTTATACTTACGTTTTTAATTCTAAATCTCACAATTAATTTGAGTTGATGAAGTCGTTCAAGTTGAGCTGATGAAGCTCTGTAAGTCTTGAAAAGTTTGCCTGAAATGAAATATATACATGATCCCTAATATTTCTAGCTTTCATTGCTTGACAGAAGAGTTAATAGATAAACTAAAAATGGTAACAAATCATGTTTACTGGACTGAATAAGAGTCAAATAATTTATTTTCTGAAAACTGCTCTTTCTTTGTAATTTTACCATCTGTTAGTTTATACCAATAGGGCCAAACAGTAAAGTATTTAAAATTCTTTCAAGACATGAAGAAAAGGAATAACTCACCCATCAAATACAAATATACTATTTTATTCTAAGGGAATATTTCTGTGGTTTCTGCAAGGGAAAACCCAAATATGGTTAAAAAAAAATAAAACAGAAAGGATAATTTAGATGTTTCTCATTTGTCTGATGTTTTTTCCTCCGGGGGGTAGGAAGAAATGTATTTGTACATAATTTTAATAAAATTTAAAAAAGCAAATAATCTTAACACACATTATCAACAGCTACACTTATGAGGAATGACCAGTAATTAATATCTTCTTTTATGGATTAGTGTGGGGTCTGGACAACTCTGTGGACTAACATGCAAATGAAATCCTGATACAGTCATTTACGCGGATATTGGTGGTTCTCAGTTAAAAGATACAGATTTTTTTCTTTCTGGTGTTTTATAACAATTTTTCTACTATGCCAACAATATTTGTTTTTCATACAACTACAGAAGGGGAAATTGTTAGTGTTTATACAATCCATAAAATTCGTATTGTGGGGACTATTACACCTGATGTTTCTGGATAGTTTATTGGCAGACTTATCAAACAATCCAACTGTTCTTCCTCCATATCAAACAAAGTCTAGAAGTAAGTTTTCCAGTCAGAAATGACAAACACAGATGGAATTAATCATACAGAATTGGGGCAAATTTACTTCTTCACACAGTTCTTGGTAATAAAAATGAAATGTGTTACAGGCAGAGGGATAGAACCATCAAGTACACAATGTCAAAAGGCCTACTTTAAAATTTTTACTGTAGATAGATGACTTATTAAAAAAAAAAATACACCTGCCAACCCCACCTTAAAAAGGGGGCCATTTGGAAAAAAAGCCTTTCAAGGTTAAAATTTCTAGAATGACTTTTGGGCGTCTCTCATTTGTTTTACAGGGGTCAAATGAGTTTCAGCTTTTAAGTTCTGTGTTGGTCAACATCATAAAACTTTTGATTCAAAATTTTATGGGGAATAAACTGAGAATGGAGATGAGGGAGAGATGGACCGATATGCCAAACACACCTATGACTTGCAATCCCCATAGAACTACTAAAACAGCTAGAGTTTGGAATAATGCTAAAAGAAGACCTGCTTGTGGATACGCAGACAATAATGTCTTTGTATCCTAACCCTAGAATGCCTACTTTCAAGTTTCTTAGGGCAACAAGGTCATCTTCCAAATGCTTTATATAAGAATCTACTAGGACCTTTTCTACCATAATTCTGATAGCTAAGTAATACTGTGTCTTTGTGGAATCACCCACAGGTTTGCCAGAGTAAGGAGAGAGACTATTCTTTTTGAAATGACAAGGGCCTCCAAAAACTGGTGCAAAAGACAAAACAAGAATTACTTGGGAAATAGGAAGATAAGACAATAGGAGAAAAGCTGCCATTTGGGGATAAAATGAAAACAAAAGGGAAGCCCATTTCTGTGCACCACAGCCCATGCTATGAGACAGCAGCAATATAAGGCCCAAACCTAGAGAAATGGTGTGTTGTTAGTGGGTTTTCTACAAACGTTTCAAGACACTTGGGGTCTAATGGGCGCCACAGATTTTCTGTGAGCGTTAACAGTTTGCAGAGTTTCAGCCCCTTTACCTCAATTAATCCACATCCTGACCCACAGCTGAGAAGTCTAGGCCCAGAAAGTGAAAGGGACGCCTTACTGTGTGAACAGCAGTGAAGGCTTTTTCCCTGATGAGGGGGCCAATGTCAAAAGCACCAGGGGCTTCTATCCTTCACAGATTGGCTTGGCAGTGAAAATCAAAAGCAAGACCACTTCACTTTATACCTTTTTTTAAAAAAGTTGAGTATTTTTATTGGGTCTTCAAGTCTGGGTCCCACAGTCCTTACCTGATGTCCTTCTTAGCTCTGTGCTGACTTCTCCCCTGACTTTTACATAGGACTTGCCCAAGTAGCCCACTGCAGCCAAGGTTTCACTCCAATGCTACCTGTCTAAGGTCTAAGGTTACTATGGTAGAGTTTTATACAACAGTTTTCCTTAAAAATATTCCACAATTTGTTATTCCCAAACAAAATAAGATTATGCACCACTCAAGAGATATTGGTTAGTCATTCTGAAGGCGTCTAAGACTATTACCACTGCCAAAGAACATTTCTCAGTTTATATTCTTTCCTTCAATTTTCATTTGTACATCCATACTGTGGGTCACGAGTTGTCTGTTTTCCATTATCAATCAAGACAAGAGAACTTGGACTTATACATCGTTTTCCAAAGCTGGATGCATTCACAGTTTGGTGCATACCAATGTGTATGAAAATAGGAACCCCACTTCCACTTTAATCTGATAATTCAACATCAGAGTCTTCAGATTTGGCTTTGGCAAGTTCTTCATGTACCTCCCTGACCATGAGAATACGCGTTAACATGGTGTCCAGGGTCCCAGGGTCTATCGGGAATGTGGAGTACCACATGGGGCTATTCGGAACACAGGAGCGTTCAGGTTGAAGGTAAAACACATCATTCCTCTGCTTTACACTCTCAGAACTATCCATAGGAAAAAGAAGAAAAGAGAAAGAAAATGGGGATCAGAGAGTATAGGAAATATGTAATTCCCCTTTAATATAATGGCTTTCAACATCTCCCTATTAATTACATGATAAGAAAAACAATGTGGTCACAGAAATAGGTAAGTATATACATTTCCCCCTCCCCCACCCCAGAGCAACCTCTAACTCCACATCTTTACTTCTGCACTCAAGAAATCACACTGAATTGGAAGTGAGTATAATGTTAATAGAAGACAAAGTATAAATCCTTCACAAACTTTAGTAGTTAAAACATTAGGAGCGACAAAAAATTCAACTCACATGTGACACTATGGCTGAGAACCACTTATCCTCAGCACCCAAAATCCTGGAATGAACCCCAAGAGCACCAATTCTCATTACCAGTGGGAAACCCAGTCATTATATTTCTTTGAGAAAAAAGTATTTTAGTGTGGTTATTACAACTCTAAGGTCATAATGTTTCTATAAGGAAAAAACCACTCAAAAAATTTCATTCCTTAAAAATTGTTTTTTCATTTCTAGTTTTAACAGTACAACCTCTCCTTTAAATTTCTTTTCTATAAAATAATACAATCATTGCAGCTTAGGTATCATAGAAAGGCTGAGCAACAGTTGTAAAGATCAAACAATGGCAGTGATTCTGATTTTTCAGAATATTTTCAGAAAAAAAATTACCAAGACAAAGCAATTTATTTCTTGGTTCAAAATCCAGGCATATACAAGAATGGTTAAAAAAATAAAATTAGAGGTAAAACCTTGTCTAAAGTCACAGCTACAATTCTGATTTTCAAGCATCTGAAATCCAAAATATGGCAACTACTTCTGAAATGTGCTCCATCTAGGTCAGAGAAAGATCACTTACCATTTTGACAGGTAAAACTCATAAAGTCGAACGGGACATCTCAGTGGGTTGTCAGTGTTCTCTGCCATCTCCACGCCCATTGGAACTTCATCATCTTCATTTCGTTTCCTCTTGCCAACGGTCAGCTTATCTTGAGATGGGAAATGATAAAAGATTACAAGTCTTTATTTTTCTTTTGTTTTCGTGACACACAATGAGCTTTGCTTTCAGTCAGAACCATCACTCCTCCTCCCTCCCTCCCTTTGACTTTCTTTCAGTAAATATCAAGCACCTGTGGAGTGTTAGCTATTACCTCAGTGCTAGCATTGCAGTGCTGAACAAAACAAAGTTCCTGTCTGAGAAGATGTATGTTCCCTTGCTCAACAAAGTGCCAGGAGCATGACAGCCCAGTGTTGGAGAGCATGTCTCTATTTTGAGACTGATTTTAAGGGTTGATTTAGGCACAAGATTTTTAAGCTATAGCAAGAGAAAGCAGGCAGAAAGGGTTCCATGTGCTCTTCTCCAACAGTAAAGACTGCGACAGAAGTTGTCACCTCTTTATCTGAAAATATTTATACAGTTGGGCACCAGTGTCCATTAGGCATTTGTTCAAGTTTCTTTTATTTATTAGTTTTTTGAGAATGGAATCTCACTTAAAATGGAAATTCTCACTTAAGTTGACCATTTGCTAAGAAAAGAGCAAACCCTTTTTCCCCAATAGAATTTTGCAGAGGCCAAGGGTTATCAGAAAGAAGAAAGGGTGAAGACATTTCTTCCTCCACTTTCTTCAAGAGAATAGCAGATGGACCTGAGAGCCCAAGGAAAAAGGTTTTTTCCTTCTTTTCTTATACTGTTCACACCAACTGACACAGAACTTTCCCATTTCCTGCAACAGCTATTACTTAAACAAAATTCACCCCAGTTTTCTATTTAGAGGCTACCTAAATCAAAAGACTTCACAACTTTCAAAAGAGAAGTTGAACTTGCTGCCTGTCTTGTCAAGCAGCTAACCAGAAAACAAGGAAATGTGACCTGACTGCCTCTGCGTCCCCCAACTAACGTCAAGAGCAAAACTGGACTACGCATGAATAAAACAAAGGAAGGAGGATACAGACAAGCAGTGCGAAAACCTTAGTATTTTTTTAAAGTAAAGAACTGAGAAAAAGTTAATCATAAAAGCAGACATCAGAATTATTCTCTACACATTTTAGTTTCAGTAATTTAAAATTCTCCAAATCAAAAAATATATATTTCACTCTTATTTCAAGGAAGTAACTACTTGATTTTGGGAATTTTAGAACAGTTTGGGTCAAAATTAATATATTTAACTTACACTTCCATAATACCAATATTAACATTTTTAAACAAAACCCAAACTCATTTACTGTTTTTGTAAATGTATCTGTCACCACTGATACATAACTGTCACCACTGATATTATTCTACTACATACAAAAGAAATACACTCTAGGCTAGCAGTTTACGTTCCTTCAGAATTTGACATTGTTAACTAAAAAGGGGTGCTCGGGTCCAAAGAAGATTTAGAAGCAACAGATTTAAAAGTTAAGCGGTTCTTTTGAACTAGCAATGGACCGAAACAAGGTGCCCCTAAATCAGTAATTTTCAACAATGGACATATATATTTAAATTCCCTGGGAAGTTTTCAAATATTCTACCCTGGACCAATTAAATCATAATTTCTAATTTAAAAGTCAATAAAAGTATACTGAATCAAGTGATTCCTCTCATTTTGAGGCAAGTCTTTATCCTAGCCCTGACAACAGAGAAAAACATTTAAACATTAAACTAAAGCAACATTCTTTCATGTATAGTAAGTCTCTTTTTGAGTACTAATAAGACTTCAAATAGAAATCTTATGAACGCCACCACACACCTGGTTCTGAATCCTGCTTTTGCAAAGGTGGGAAGAATCTCAGATACGTCATCTTTGTACTGTACTTCAGAGTCCTTGTCCGTCTCATCACATGGGCAAAGGAAAGCTTCAAGTGTTCGGTAACATTCTTTAGTTGAAAGTATTTGGTATTGAAGAAAAGGAGGGTGTTCAAAAGGACGATTGGTGAATAAGCGCCCAACTGTTTGCACTCCCACAAATGCTCTTCTTCAATGCGAGAAAACATGTAACCTGGACAGAAGAGGGCGGGGACAGTACTGAGCTCCAGCTAATTTGGTCTAAGTAATCTCTCAAATTCTCAGACAGAAAGGTGAAAGAAAAGAATGACTGTTCCTTTCTTTCCCCCTTTTTCTCACAGAGAAAAACAGAACAGGCTCCACAAAGAAAAGTACAGATGATTCCACTGAAACAGACATTGTGAACATCCCTCTGAAATAGCTTTAATCTTTTTTTTAAACCAGAGATTGGCAAACTTTTCCTGTACAAGTCCAGGCGGTAAATAAATGTTTAAAGTACTGTGGACCATACTGGTGCTGAAAAACTTTGCTATGTAGAAGCTGTAGATAATACACAAATAAGCAGGTGTGGCTATATACCATTAAAATTTATTTATAGACACAAATTTGAATTTCATATAATTTTTACATGCCACAAAGTATTTTTCTTTTCATTTCTCCCCCAATAACTTTCACAGCCCTTTCTAGCTCAGGAACTGCAGAGAAACAGGCAGCAGCCAGACCGGCCCACGCGCCACAGGCTGCAGATCCCCGCTTGAGGTCATTCCACTCATTATTGGCTGGTTCAGCTTCATTTCGCTAAGATGGTGAAAAGGCAGATAGCGCCCTCTTATCCCTTCTTAATTTATTTCTTCCAAATTAGTATCTCTAACCCCTAATTTGAATGTTACAGGCATCAGGCCACCAAGCTGCTCCAAGTGTTTCTAAGGTACACCACAGCCCGACCGAAAGGGGCACGACTCGTGAGCATCACAATCAACCTCTCCATTCACAGCTGAGGAACCTGAGACCAGGAGCGAATTAGGGACATGGCGAATGACATGTGGTCAAAGACAATTCTAGGATGATGACTGTCACTCTTAACTGCCAGTTTTGTAGTTTTTATAAAGTGAAAAAAGCCCACTACTAACAGTTAAAATCCAAAGGAGAATATAGTGATATACCTTAACTGACATTATCAGATCAAAAAGAGTTTCCAAAAAGTAAATGTAACCACAAGTTATTTCTTACTTTTTAGCTGATAGTATATAGATAGGCCCTGTGTGGAGCCGTTAGGTTCACTAAAACAAACCACAGACTTATTTCCTCCTCAAAAGTCCAGATATTTTATAAATCAGGACAGATATATAAAATGAACAATTTTTAAAAAGAAAATTCATAAAATTTAAGCAATACAGAAAGCATATCATGAAAACAATCAAAATTAAAAAAATAGTCATCCTACCATTAGGAAGTATTGTAGGTTCCCATATTTTCAAGAGTTTGGTAAGTTCAATCATAAATCTGGAATAGGGCTCAGTAAAAATGTTATCTATTCTACCATTTTCAAACAGGTACTACAAGAGAAAAAAATGAAACAGATGTTGACACAAAGAAAATGTTTGTGTTTAAAGAGTATTTTGATTTTGAACCATGTTCAACATTAAATATTGTAAGGATTCACATTAAATGTGCCAGGATTCAAGCTATAGGATCCTTTTCACATGAATTCACAGTATCTTGAGCACTAAGCTTACAAAGTAAAGTTTCCTACTTCCTTTTAAAAACAAGAATGGTATAAAATAATGGCAAATAAGTATCTTTTACCCAGTTCATAAAACTGCTATACAAAAAATTGGTTTTAATACGTATTTCCCAAATAATTTTTGTGATTGACAAAGTCCACCTACAAATGTATTCTTAGGAGTTTTTATTTTTTAGCCTAGTAATAAGTTGATTTCCTCAACTAATACAATTAAGCTAGGCATCATATAACCTGAGGATACCTAAATTTTCTAACTATTTATTTGGAGTCTTCTTACCACACTTCTTAACTTCCTGCACAACAACAACCCACCCTTCAAATAGTTTAAATCTAATTATAGAATGCCAAACTATGTTAATTATAATGCCAGGAATCATAGTACAGGATGGGAAACAAGCAAAAGCTTCGTAATAAAGTACTGTTAAAAAGCATTTTGAAGATGTAGGACAGATCAGATAAAATCACTCAGATAGGGAAATACAAAGAGCTATTTATTTACAAGGCTGCATATAATTACATTCTAAAAATCTTCTCGTGAATTTAAGACTTGGCATTTTAAAAAAAATTTTATTTTCTGTTTTTTTAAGACTGACTTTTTTATTTATGCACAGAAGAATTAGGGTGCAGGCCAAAGGTGTGGGGGGTAGGATGAGAGGATTCATCAGAGACAGAGTGGGGAGCAGAACAGGCAGACTGATTGAAATACACTGCTGAGGGGAGCAGCAGGCTAGACAGGAGAAGTCTGCTGCGCCATGTGGGTCAGCTCCCTGGCCAGAGGATGGACCTCAGGCTGCAGTGGTGGTGGTAGTGATAGCATTGAGACTTACCCCCTGTGCCACCAGGGAGGCCCCAAGAATTGGTATTTTTGATTTGGTTAGGTTGGTTATTTTTTGTTTGGTTAGGTATTTTTGATTTGATTTTGTTTGGTTATCCTAGATTCCTGCTTTTCAATTAATGTATGAGGAGTAAACTTTTATTTCCACTTAAATTTATTCTAAGCAATAAAAATTACATACCATTTTAAATGTGTATTTTTATGAAGCCTCTTTAGAGGCAATTTATGATTATACTGTGAGATTATAGCTTTGTTATTGAAAAATATTTTTCTAATAAAAGTTATTTTCCCAACTTAAAAATATTATATCCTCATTATGGAAAAATGTTTAAAATATGGGGAAAGAAAACATATATTCAAACTTACTACTCAAAGGCAACTACTATTAACATTCAGAGCATATTTCAATCTCAAATATACCCTTACCATATAAAATACACTTGTGTTTTTTTTTTTCCTCATAAATCACTTTCCCTTTAGAACAGGAATGAGACAAGAATGCCCATCTTAGCCCCTTCTATTCAACATTTTACTGGAAATCTCAGTCAGAGTATCCAGGTCAGAAAAAAACCAAAAAGTAATCACACAAAAGATAAATAAAACTATTCCATTTGCAGATAACATGATACTACATACAGAAAGTTCTAAAGAATCCACAGAAAAACTAGTTATTAGAGGTAATAAATGAAATCAGTAAACCATAAGATACAAACAACAGGACAGTTGTTTTTTATACACTAGCAATGAACAAACCAAAAGGAAATTAACAACTTCATTTATAAGAGTATCAGAAATAAAGTACCTAATAAAATTTAAACAAAAAGGTGTATGACTTATTCCCTTAAACTAGAATAATAACATGCTGAATTAAAGAAGACCCAAAAAATGGGGGAAAAAACTGTATTATTATCTGAAAGCAATACTGTTAAAAAGGGAAAATTTCCCCAAAGCAACCTATAGATTCAGTGTAATCCTTTCAAAATCCCAACGGCCTTTTGGGGCAGAAATGGAAAAGCAGATCCTAAAAGTCATATGGAATTACAAGGGACTAGCTAAAAGAATTTTGAAGAATCACACTTTCCAATCTCAAAATGTACTAGCAAAGCTACAGTAATTAAGACAGCAATAAGAAAAGCTATATACACCAATGTATGAGAACTGAGAGTCCATATACATTTAGTCAAATGATTTTTCTTCTCTTTTTTTTTTTTTTAAGATTTATTTTTTATTTATACATACAAGTTGGGGTACAGGCCAGAGGCGTGGGGCGGCGAGAGGGTTCACCAGAGACAGAGCGGGTAGCAGAACAGGCAGATCAGAAATACACTGCTGAGGGGAGCAGCGGGCGAGGCAGGAGAAGTCTGCTGCGCCATGTGCGATTCTCCCTGGCCGGGTGTCGAACTCGCGTCGACACTGCCAACAGCTCCACAGCGCAGCGCTTAACCACTGCGCCACCAGGGAGGCCCCAAATGATTTTTCTTAAGGATACCAAGACTATTCAAAAGAGAAAGAACAGTCTCTTCAACAAATGGTCTAGGAGAACTGGATATCCATAGATCCAATTATCCTTAACTCACATATATCCTGATCTCATACAAGATGCAAGAATGAATTCAAAAGGGATCAATAGGCTAAATATAAGAGTTAAAGTCACACAACTCTTAGAAGAAAATGTAGAGGTAAATCTTCATGACCTTGAATTTAGTGATAAATTTTTTAGATGATACGTGAAACACACACAACAAACAAAAAAATAAACTGAATTTATTCAAAATAAAAAACTTGTGCATCAAAGTATATTACCAAGAGAATGGAAGACCTAGAAAATATTTAAAAATCCACATATCCAGTAAAAGTTTGATGTCCAGAGTATATAAAGAAATCCTATAACTCAATGACAAAAAAACCAAAATAACCCAATTTAAAAATAAGCAAAGGATTTAGACATTTCCCAAAGAGGATATACAAATACTCAACAAGTACATGAAAAGATGTCCAATGTCATTAATCATTAGGGAAATGCAAATCAAGAGCACAGTGAGATACCACTTTATACCTATTAGACTAAAGGGCTATTTAAAAAAAAATTAGCAAGACTGGCAAGGATATGGAGATACTGGAACTCGCAAACATTGTTACTGTGAATACATAATAGTATGTTGCATTTACTGGGGAAGATGGTTTGGTAGTTCCTTGAAAAGCTAATCACTCACTGACCATATGACCCTGTATCCCACTGCTAGGTATTTACCCATAAGAACCAAAAACAGGCACTTAAACAAAACCTTGTACATCAATGTTCATAGTAGCACTCACTATTCACAATACCCAAACGGCAGAAACAACCCCAATGTCCACAAATAAATCAATAATGTAAACAAAATGTAGCATATCCATCAATGAAATGTTATTTGGCTATAAAAATAAAAAGGAATAAAGAAATGATTGATACTATAACACAGATAAACCCTGAAAACACTAAGGGAAAGAAGCCACACACAAAAAGTCACATATAACCCCATTTACATGAAATATCTTAAACACGCATATCACTAGAGATTGTAAGCAGATTTGGGGTTGTCAGGGACTGGACAGAGGAGGGAATGGGGAGTGCTGCTTAATGGGTATGGGGTTTCCACTTGGGGTGATAAAATGTTCTGGACTGGTGATAGTTGCACAACATTGTGAATGGACTTACTGAACTGTACAATTTAAAATGGTACATATTACCATAATATAAATACTGCACTACAGTTTTGCAAGTTACTTTTCAAAATCTTGTGTCTAAGAGCTGTCCATATTACTATGTATAGAAACCTTTCAACCCTACTTAACTACTATATGGACATATAGTTGATTGAACCATAACCCATGTGATGAACAATTAGGTAGTTTCTATTTTTTTTCATTGCTAAAACAATGTCACTAGATGTACGTGTGTGCATTTCTTTGGGGAGAGATATTGATTCATGGATTTGCTAGGCTGGACCCATATGCACTTAAAATTTTAATACAGTACACCTGTCCCACATACACTGAAAATTTTAATACAGTACACCTGTCCTCTCAAAAGGCCTCTCTCTATATACATATATATACATATCACCAATACTTGGTATTATCAAACTTCTCAATCTTTCAAAATCTTTATCTATCTCACTGGCAAAAATATATCCCGATTATAGATAAACACCTTTTTCTACTGGAGAGCCAATCTAACGGTGAGCATTAAGCACAGATTCTATGCTGGACTGCCTGGGTTCACATCTTGGTCCCACCATTTACTGCCTCTGAGATCTTAGGTAAGTTATTTAACTCACTGAGTATGGGGTTTCTTCAATGGGAACGGGTGATAATCATATTTTCCACATTTCATAGTGTCACATTAACAGTTCAGTGAATTAATATATCAAAAAATGTTGGGCCTCCCTCGTGGTGCAGCGGTTAAGCGCTGCGCTGTGGAGCTGTCGGCAGTAGCGACGCGAGTTTGACGCCCCGCCGCGGGGCCGGGGAGATTCCCACATGGTGCGGCAGACCTCTCCTGCCTCGCCTGCTGCTCTCTTCAGCAGTGTATTTCCATCGATCTGCCTGTGCTGTTCCCCACTCCGTCTCTGGTGAACCCTCTCGCCACCCCATGCCTCTGGCCTGTACCCCAGATTGTATGCATAAATAAATAAATCTTAAAAAAAAGTACTTATATAAAAAAAACACAGCATACATAGTAAATGATCATTAGGTGCTACCCAGTATATTTTCGCTATCAGCAATCTCTTATTAACTGCCTCCTATTTGTTCCCTTTACCAATTATCCCTTTCCCTGTTAATATTAACAATGGTGTAACATTATAGTTGAGATTCTTAGTTTGCAACTTTGTATATTTTTTAAACACTTTAAAATTATTACAACTTATTTTATAATTGGAATAAATAAGGAAGCAAGTATGAGTCAACATAACCTTTTAAAATTCCCTACAGTTAAGGATAATTTTCTTCTCAAATTTGACAAATGCTTCATATTTATTTCTTATAACACAATTCGCTAGCTGGTAGCTTCTTTTTACTAGTATAGCTTACAAAGTCATTTATTACTATAAACAGGAAAAGGATACTAGAAGAAAAACATTATATAGGTTTATAGCTCACAAATTAAAGTATATTTCATATCCCGCAGAGTATTTGATATGTAAGGAACTATGCTCAAAATGTTTTTGATAGGAGAAATCAATGAAATGACCGTGAATGTTTTGACTACTTTCAAATCATCAAAAATTAATAACTATCACAAAACATATATTTGTTGACATGTGTATTGATATAATTATAAAATTCTATTAGTTCCAGACAGTATAAACTCCCAGAGTATAGAAAGCAGGTTAGAATCTTACAAATTCTGCCTTGGCAAAATGCATGTATGGCACGTAACAGTAGACCAATAGTATTTGGTTGAAATAACCTGTAAGTCCTCTCATATGTTCATTAAAAAAATATCTTTACTGTCTAGAAACTGGTCATAATATAATGGGAACTTATTATATAATCAAGAAGTCATCTCAATTTTGTGAGAAAACCAATAACCAGCTACCTATCAAAAATGTTATTCATCAGAAATATACTCACATCATATACAAAGAAATTTCAGCTGTATTAAAGAAGTCAATCTAAAAATGACACGCAGTATTCTAAGAATGAAGTTTATGAGAAATTAAACATTCAAGTAGGAAGACCATCTTTAACAAGAGAGAAAACCCAGGAACAATAAAAGGAACTATATGCTCACTGAACCACATAAAAAAGAAAACTTTTGAAAGGTTAAAACAAACAAAAACTGAAAGACAGAAATATACTAGAAAAATTTACTTCACACACAGATAAAATAGAAAAATCCAATCAACAGAAAAAGATTCTGTTTTTACAAAAATTAGAAAACTGCAAATCGAAGCCACAAGATACGATTTTTAAAAACCCATCAGAATAATCAAAATTAAAGAGAGGAGTGGCGAAGAGGATTAAAAAATAAGGTACTCACACACACTGCTGTTAAGACTGTAATTTACTATACTGGAAAATAACCTGAAAATATCTTAATGTTTGAAAAATATACATATGCTTTAACCTAGAAACAACAGTACCAGTTTATCAGGTATGCAAACAGATTATGTACCAATGCATTTCTTATAAAAGCAATAGAATAAAATCTGAATATTTGAGAGAGGCAAGGCTGAATAACTGGCACATTCACAACAGTATACAACTTTCTTTTTCAAAGGGAGGAGTTTGATTTCCACTAACTTGGAGGCATATACCCACTGAAAGAAGCATGCTGCAAAAAATGTGTATGGTATGGGTTCCATTTGCTAAAACACAGCAGAACAAAAACTATTAATGAACACCTATTCATATGTGTACAGATTTAGCACAGAAGATACAGGACACTTATGCTGCAACACTGGTTACCTCAGGGAGTGGGAATGGGGGAAGATAATCGGTATTTATTTGCCTTTCAGCTACTGCTGTAACAGTTATACTGAGCATATATTATTTTTATGATTGAAAAAACAAAATTTTAAGAGCAAATAAGTGTCTCAATAAAACAACACTCTTCTACCCCCATCCAGGGTTCCACCACCCAGAGATGATAACACTGGTCAACATAGAGATGGTTACTGACTTAAAAAGGCCCTAATCTGTTAGTATCTTGGTATGCTGAACATGAATATAACCCTGAAAATGTTTTATTAGCTCTCGCTTTGAAGAACACAGGAAGAACTAAATTACCTGGTTTGGGATTTGGACTTATCCAAGAAGAAGGCAGAATTGCTAGGATCAAGACTCCAACAATGGAATCATTTAAAAGAAGATGTCACAATTACTTTATATCAAAAGAGCCACCAGCAGTTGGAGGCTTTCCCCATAAAGGAAAGTACTCTGGTATTCTGTTCCGATATTGAGGGCCTCATGAATGCCTTAGTAATCACTCATGACCCACAAGAATGGAGACTATTTCTAGACTCTCGAAACTGAGTCTTAAGGCTGTGCTTTTGCACCATGGAAACTGTCTTCCATCTATTCCAATAACTCATGCTGTCCACATGAAAAAGACATACGAAAACTTAAAGCAGCTACTGAATTCCATTGAGTTTAAGTACAGCTGGCATGTCTGTGGTGATTTGAAGCTAGTTGCCCTTTTAATGCGCAGTGATGTCTGAACTTCAAATATTAGCTTTGAACAGACTCTCAAAAGTAAGGGATATACAAAATGTATGTGTTTCTCATGTGAGTGGGATAGCCGAGCAAGTGAACTGCCCTACCTGTGGAAGGAATGGACTCACAGACAAAATGTACCAGTTGGAGAGAAGAATATCCAGCTAGCTCTGGTCGAGGCTCACAAAATCCTGCTACCACCCCTTCACATCAAACTAGGTTTGGTGAAGAATTTCGCGAAAGCCATGGACCAGACCGCGCCAGCTTTCCGATACATGCATGAAAAATTTCCTTGACTCAGCGAAGCAAAGATTAAAGAGAGAATTTTTGTGGGTCCTCGGATTCGAGAGTTCTTAAAAGATGACTGGTTCAACAACTTGCTGCAGGGTGATGCGAAACAAGCATGGAATGCTTTTCGCCTAGTGTCTACAAACTTTCTTGGGGATGTTAGGCCAGAAAACTACAAGGAACTAGTAGAAGACATGCTGACGCAGTATCAGAAACTTGGCTGCAATATGTCTCTAAAGATCCACTTCCTTCATCCCCATCTGGATTTTTTCCCTGAAAACTGTGGTATGGTTAGTGATGAACACGGCAAATGTTTTCATCAAGATATCACATCAATGGAACAAAGACACCAGGGAAAATGGTCCACTACAATGCTGGCTGACTACTGCTGGACACTCCCCAGAGATGTTCCTGAACAGCTATACAAGAGACAAGTGAAGAAATCTAAGAAGTAGTCTATGACTTGATTTTTTACAGGTATTAGCTGTAGGCCTATTACTATTAGCATGCATTTCGTGATGTAAACATCCATTTATTGCAGATTACAAAAAAACTAGAGCCAAAATTAGAATTTGACTGTCATATTCGTGTTGAGCACATACAATTTGATAGGAAATGACTAATTTTATTTCAGTAACATGACTTTTGTAAAAATTTGTTGACCAGTGCAACCATTGTGAACATTTTTGGTGCGTTTCATTTCATTACGAATTTAAATGACTGACTTTTAAAAACAATATATGTCAACATATAGTGGCATGTACAGAATTTGTATTTATTTTGTTCATTTAATGCTTTAATATGAGTATTTTCACACGTTGCCAGAAGTCACTTTATAAATTTTCACTGGATATATAACATACAATATTATAAATATACTATAATTTACTTTACCATCACACCTTGGTGACACTGAAGTTATTTCCAGTTTTGCGCAGTGGTGTCTGAACTTCAAATATTAGCTTTGAACAGACTCTCAAAAGTGAGCTACTGGTGAAAAAGTAGGAACATTCAAAAATACTTCTGAGACATGCTCAAACTACTCTCTAGAACTAGATATTATTATCAGCTGTGAAAGCTAATCACCTCTCCCAGAGCTCTTATCAACAAGGAATGCTATAATTTTATTTTTCCTAACATGGATAGAGAAATAATAGCATATCATTTTAGTTTTCATTTAAAAATTTAAATGTAGGGGCCTCCCTGGTGGCTCAATGGGTTAAGTCTCAGCACTATGAAGCTATCCAGAGCCACTGCAGCACGAGTTTGATACCCAGCCAGGGAGCTTCCCACACGGTGTAGCAGCCCTCTCCTGCCTCGCCCACTGCTCCCTCAGCAGTGTATTTCAGTCGATCTGCCTATTCTGCTTCCCACTCTTGTCTCTGGTGAATCCTCTCACCACTCCACACCTCTGGCCTACACCCCAGCTTGTATGCATAGATAAATCTTTTTTAAAAAATTTAAATGCAGGGGCCTCCCTGGTGGCTCAATGGGTTAAATCTCAGTGCTTTGAAGCTATCCAGAGCCACTGCAGCACGAGTTCGAAACCCTGCCAGGGAGCTTCCACATGGTGTAGCAGACCTTTCCTGTCTCACCCGCTGCTCTCCTCAGCAATGTATTTCAGTAGATCCACCTATTTTGTTCCCCACTCTGTCTCTGGTGAATCCTCTCACCGCCCCCCCCCCCAACACCTCTGGCCTACACTCCAGCTCATTTATGCATAAATAAATAAATCTTTAAAAAAATAAATAAAAATTTAAATGCGAACACATGATTCAGATACATATACACACACAGTCATCTATGTCATGGTATAAATTGCTATTTATACCATTTTGTCCATTTAACAACAAAATTCACCATTCTTAATTTCTGTTATTCCAAATATTTCAATTTAGCTTATAAAAATGCTATATAATCCAAGACTTTTAAATTAAGGTCAGTGTTTCATTTAGAAGAATAAATAGGAATAGTACCAAATAACAATATATATTATAAATTTTCAGCTTAGTTCACAAGTTTTACAAGTATTATTTAAAATGTAATAATAGATTTTGTAAGAATTACTTAATTTTATACCTGCTGAATTCCAAGGCACAAGTATAAGATACTGTCTGGATCATATTTTTCACCATTTGGTCTCCGCACCTCTTGGATAAACTGGCATAAGCCCAAACTCAACTCAGCGAAAGTGCAGGACAGAATATCTTCCTTCAGCTTGATAGCACGGACTGCAGAAAGGCAGAAAACAGCTGACACATTAATTTATAAGAAACACAGTAACATTACTTGACTTACTGAATAAACATAGACTCCCACTGTGCCTAGGCATTATGGTGTAGATTTTTGAATACACAACACTGGCTGTAATCTCAGACCTCTTCAGATGAGAAAGTAAAGATGACGCCACACATATGGCAATAGAAAAAGCTTTATCAAAATGGGTTCTATGAAAGCAAATGAGGAACATAAAATAGGGAGGGGGGGTCAAGTCATATTCTGGAGGATGAGGTATTAACTCTAGAATTTGATAGATGAAGAAAAGCTAAACATGTGAATAAAGATTCCAATCTGAGAATATAAAAAGATTTCCCAAAATATATTTCACAAAATACTAGTTATGTGAGAGTTGGAGAAAAGTGGGTTTCTAAGATCAGGAAAATTTGGAAGACAGCAGCACATTATATCTAAAGAATTTACAACAATCCTTGTTATATTAAAATTTCTGAGTGTTTATGAAAAAAAAAAAGATGCCCTTTTAGTTTTAGCTCAGTTTTATCTGAACATAGAACATTTTAAGTAACATGTAACATCTTCATGTCCTAGGAAATGCTAAAATACAGTATGTCCTGGACACACAAGTGAAAAGTTCAGGGGACTTAGATGTATAGGAGAAAGCAAGAGCAACCTTCATATATTAAGAGTTTGAATAAATTTGAACAGGAGTTCTTCAAATTGATTTATGGATTTAACTGAAATACCTTTTCTAATCATTATTCTTCTGCACATCTGGAAAAGACTGTATGTTCCCAAAGATACACTTGAGGTCCCCTGAGCTAGTTTTATAAAACTAAGAGGTGGTTCATGAAGGCAAAGACCATGCTAGGTCTTTTGTACTGAATATTTAACACCATACCTGATACGTGATAGATATTTAGTATTTTCTGGATGAATGAGTAGTAGAAACAGTAGGCATCCCCTTTGTCTACTGCATTTATTTATTATATGGCTCTCTAACACAACATATTACCTTTATTCTCACTACTCTCTTTTTCTTTTCAAAACCGAGAGTGATGGGACTCAAAGTGGGAGGTTGAACTAATAAAGCCCCATTAACAGGTATATATTTATATAACTCTGGAGAGTGCACTTGATTTACAGGAACTCAATGAGTTAGTCACTGAGCAAAGCAGTGACTAACTGCTCCAATAAGGAGGTCTACATGTACCACAAGCCAATAGGACAGGTTGAAGTGAATTCAGGAGGGCATGCAATCATCCAGGTATTAAAGAGAAGGTAGAACTGGAAAGTGACTAGAAATATAGTTACAAGGATACATTCAATCATCCTTGTTTGCTCTCATTCCATAAAAAGTATGTAAGCTTCTTACATAAAAACAGATAATTAAAAGACAAAATATAAACTGAAAACAAAAATTTATAACAAGACATCAAGTCAGTCAAAAATAAAAGAAAGAAAGGAATCAAATTTGGGCTCTAAAATTATATACTGCTGCTCCACTTGAACTATTTGGTTCTAAATTTCCTGGCATTCAAAGTGAAACCCACAAATACGGTGAACTAGACAGAGTTAGCATTAGGGAAAATTCCTATAAAGCAGGAAGACTTTTCCAAGTATTTTTCTCAAAAATTAAAAAGAAAAGTTTTCCTGGTTCAGTATGGGATGCTATACACAGCGGCTCAAGGAGACATATTTGAGATACTTAAACAGTACTAAAAAACAAACATGATTCCTTACATTTATATAAGAACCCAAGATCAAAAGATACAGTCTTACCTTTATAATAAGCACTTTGAAACTTCTTTTTTAAGACCTAAAACTCCAAATTTTAATTCTTTTTAAACATTTCATTTACATATTTAAATTAACAGTGGTATTATAGTATAATAATTCAGATCTTCTGGAGAGTTTTACCTCTACAGCCTGACTCTGAGGATTCTTGAGAGAGCACTTGGTCTTGAGCACTTCCTAAGGGGTCAGAACATGGGCTAGAGGAGGCATGTTCAACTCCTAACAAAGAGAGAAAAATAAAAGGAAACTTGAAATAACAGTGGCAAAATTTAAGCAAAGCTAAAAACCCAAGTTACATGGGCCGCTATGCCTTTTGAGTAGATTTATGAGTTTAACTTCTCTTTATTCCCCTCCCTGAATCGAGACACAAATCCGTGAGCATATTTACCGCCGCGCTTTAGATCCCCCTGCTCTTCCTTGGCATTCTTCCACTGAACCCAGTTCTTCCATGCGTTCACCCCGTACATGTATTTCAGGGTCATTCCAGACACTGAGCACCCTTGAAAGGCTCCTTGAATAAGACTCCTGGGTTCCACAGCCACTATAGACTTCTTCCGTCCCTGTGAAAATTCCAAAAATTTACAGAATATTTACTTTTGGATCTTTAAGAACTGGTAGTTTAAAAGTTGGGAAGGGCATAATTTACAAAATATAGAATTTAGTTTTAGATTCTGAAGATTCAAAGTTCTTAGAGCTAGAAAGAGCTTTATAGATATCTAATACAACCCACAAGAAAAAAGAAAAACTTTAAAATCATTATCATATTACAATAATTACTAACATTTCAGTACTTGCTATGTTTGTTCTAGCTCAATCAATGAGGTCTGAGTAAGTTATTACCACTCAATTCTATTCAATGGAACACATGAAAAGATCACAACTACAGACTAAAACATATCATCAAATAAACCTCAATAAACTTCAGTAAGTCCTCTAATTACAACTGAATTATACTAGAAATCAATAATGAAACAATGTTAAGAAAATCTTCAAAATCGGAAATTAAACAACACATTTTTTAAGTTAAGTACCTGCTATGGGTCAAAGGAGAAACCACAAATGCAATTAGAAAACATTTTAAACCTAAATGAAAATGAAAACAAAATACATCAAAAATTTTGTAACAGAGCTAAATCAGTGCTTACACAGATACAGCATTAAATTGCTTCTATGAGAAATGAAAAAAAAGTCTGAAACAGTAATGTAAGGTTTTTGTATTAAGAAACTAGAAAAAGACCACCAACCCAAAATAAGGAAAATGAAGGCAAAAATTAAGAGCAAAACCAAATTAAAAAAAGAGAAAAAGCAATAAAAAAATTTTAGAACTGATAAATCTCTTGCTAGAATGACCAAAGAAGGACGGGGGAGAGAGACACAAATTACCAGAAACTGGTCTTGCAGACATTATAAGGATAAGAGAACACTGTGAACACGGTTATACCAATACACTTGACAATGCAGATAAAAGGAACAAATTTGTTGGAAGATAAAAACAAAGCTTTCTCTAAAAGATATAACTAGTCATAGAAATTAAATTGTTTAAAACCTCTCCACAAAAAAATTTCACTTTCAAATGGCCACACTGCTGAATTCCACTTAACTGTTAAAAGTAAGTATATAATTTCTATTTCAGAAAACAGAAGAGGAAACACTAACTCACCTTCTATTGTCTCCACTACCCTGATAGCAAAGCCAAAGTTATTACAAGAGAACTACACATCAGTATCCCCCCAAACAGACACATTTAAAACTTTAACAAAATATTAGCAAACTGAATCCAGCAATATATAAGAAAGTAAGGTTATCCCATGAAAGCAAGGTTAGTCTATCATTTGAAAAATCAGTATTAAAAAAGAAAAGAAAATCAATGTGTTTCACCATTTTAACATATATAAAAGAAAAACCTGAAAATCAATAGATGGAAGAAATGTTCCTGACAAAGTTCAACAATCATGATAAAGTTCTAAGCAAATTAGAAGTGGAAGACAACCTCCCCATCCTGATGGAAGTCATCTAGGAGAAACTTAGAGATATCATATTTAGGGTTGCAAGACTGACCACTTGCCCTAAAAATGGGAACAAGGCAGCAGACTGTTCTCACCATTAATACGCAACACTGTACTGAAGATCCTGCCTAGTGTAATGAATCAAGAAAATGCATTCAGATTGGGAAGAAAAGACTGTCTTTATTCACAGATAACTACGACTGCTTAGTTAAAAATTCTAAGGATCATAGCTGAGCAAAATAATAATACACAGTCAACATACAAAAATATTTCTATATGCTAACAAGGAATACAAAAATGTAATTTAAAAGTAATACTAACCACAACAGGATCAAAAAATTTTTTAATGCATCTGAGGTAAGTTTAATAAAACATCAGAATTGTACAATGAAACATAAAATATTGTTGAGAGATATTAAAGATGATATAAATAAAGGAGAAAGATAGTATCTTCATGGGCTGGATGGCTCAAAACTGCTAACATGTCAGTTCTCTGCAAAGTGATCTATGTATTCAGAAAATCCCCATTTAAAATTACAGCAGATTTTTAAAAACAGAAACTGAAAGCTGATTCTAAAACTTATATGAAAATGTACATGACAATTTTGAGAAACAAGAACAAAGCTGGAAGACTTAGACTCCTGATTTCAAGACTCACTGTAAATTTAAAATAATCAAGACAGTTGGTATAAAGACAAATCAATGGAACAGAACAGTTTCAGAAGTATACTGACACATGTATGATGGGCTGACTTTTAACAAAGGTACCAATGTAATTCAATGGGAAAGGACAGTCTTTTCCAAAGAGTGGTATTGGAACATATGGATAACTACACATAAAAAAAATGATCCTGGATCCTTGCCTCAACTCATACAAAAAAATCACCTCAAAATGGACCATAAACATAGAAGCTGACACTATAAAGTTTCTGAAAGTAAAAATAATATTTTAGTCATCATAGATTAAGCAAAGATTTTCAATGATTTTTAAAAAGCATAAACCAAGAAAGAATAAAAACACATAAAGTAGACCTCCTGAAAGTTAAAAAGTTCTATTTTTACCATTAAGAAAACTAAAAAGGAAATTACAGAATGGAAGCAAATTTAAAAAAAAAAATCATAATAAAGAACACTTACAACTCAGTAAGAAGACACTCAACTAAAAAAAAGGTACAACAGTTTTGATAAGACATTTTACCAAAGAAGATATGTGAGGGAATAAATACATATATGAAGAGACCCAACATCATCAGTCATTAGAAAATACAAATTAAAATCACTGAGATACCACCAACATTCACTAGAATGGCTAATTATAAATGACACAACCAAGTACAGACAAATACAGCACTCACACAGTGCTAGTAGGAATTCAAAATGGCACTACAAGTTTGGCAGCTTTCTTACAAAGTTAAAAATACACATACCATAAAGACCTTGTAACCTTGTAATCCCATTACTAGATATTTTTCCTCAAATTAAAACATGTTCACACAGAGATTTATACACTTCACTGCAGCTTTATTCGAAATAGCCCCAAAGTAGAAACAACTCAAATTTCCATCAGATGTCAAACAAATTATAGTCTGTCATACAATGAAACGCTATTCAGAAAAAAAGGGGAATGAACTATTGATACATAAAACAACATGGGTGACTCTCAAAAACATGCTAAGTGAAAGAAGGTAGACACAAAAGACTAAATATTAAGTAATTCCATTTATATGAGGTTTTAGAAAAGGCAAACAATACCATTTGCCTCAGTTTTCAAAGCAAATCAGTGTCAGAGCTATGATTTGGGAGGTAGTTACTGTATACATTCATCAATGCCCATCAAATTATACATTAAAAATTGATGAATTTTTAAATATAGTTATAATTCAATAGAGTTAATTAAAATAAAACTATCATTCTTTCAATTTTATTGGAAAGTGTTGTCAACATGAGAAATAGTTCATCTGAACTTAATTTTTCTAGGCCTATGAAACAATGAACCTCCTTACTATATTGCAAAAAAGTTAAATTTGGAGACTTTAAAAAAAGGAAAAGTCTGTAACAAGGATTTATAAAAAGCCTTCTATTTTAGAAACAAAAGGAAATATACCTGCTGAAAAAAAAAGTACAATAAAAGATTAAGGTTCTTGACCTCAAGAAACAAAAACTAAAGCACAAAAATACAAGGTTATATGAAAACAGTGAATGGTTATTTCAGAGTTTTGTAAACAACAGGAACTAATAAACACTTAAAGAAGGAAAGAAAGGAAACTAGAAAGATTAAGTTGTTGCTTACTCTTCGCCTGGGCTGGGGGAAGCCATCTCTATGTCGCCGTCTTGTTCGAGAACGTGCCTGGTTCCCCTGTCCTTTATTAAGTGGGTCAAAGGATTCTATAACAACAATCAGCAGAAAGCACAATGAGAAGAAAACAACTTACAAACTAGATTGGAGGTCTCCCTGGTGGCGCAGGGTGATAAAGTCTTAGTGCTATCAAACTGTCACCAGCCACTGCAGCATAAGGTTGATTGCAGGCCAGGGAGCTAACCCACATGGCATAGCAGACCTCTCCTGTCTCTCCCAGTACTCCCCTCAGCAGTGTATTTCAGTAGATCTGCCTGTCCTGTTTCCCACTCTGCCTATGGTGAATCCTCTCACCGCCCCTTTCTCTGGCCTACACCCCAGTTCTTGTATACATAAATAAATAAATCTTAAAAAAAAAAAAAGACCTAGATTGGGGGAGTAAATATCAGTTAATCATCACCATATTATTTGTAGTAAGAATTTTACTTATTATATAATACTTCAGAATCCCTGATGGATACAGCACTTAGGCCAAGACCACTGAAGTCCAAAATTATCACATTATTGCATTATAACTGTTTCATAATGTCAATTTGGAGTTATACCAATCTTCTAAACTAAAGGACTTTTAGTAGACAGGTTACATAGCACAAACCTGATGGAAAATCTGCTTCCAGATCCTGTTCTGTTTCCCCTTTAGAGAACTGCTTCAATTCTGAATCAGCCTCTTGCACAGCATTTGACTTTAAGGCATAATGATTCAACTCTTCCTCCCAGCTATGTGGAGTAGATACTGCCTCTGATTCAAGATCACCACTATATGTACTTCCTTGATCTGAAATAGAGAAAACAAACAAGCCCTGAAAATAAGATGGACTCTTAACATGTTCAGGAGCCTTTCTGAACCCCTGAATACCAAAAACTGAGAAATGGTTGTTGGACCAAGCTCAAAGAACTGGATTCATATCCTTTGTATAAACTTTAGACGATTTCCTCAATTAATCCTTAAAACCAGTATCTGAGGTAGCTTCTATTAGTCTCACTGCAAGATGGCAAATGATCACAGATACCTTACGCCCCTTACAAATAGCTCAAATTACAAATATTTAACCCAAGAATGCTAATATGTTATGGGGTTTTTTATGAACAAAGGATAGTAGTTTTTAAGATCCAAAATACATTTACAATTACAAACCTTTTTCAAATATCTTGGTGTCGAGAAAGAGTTCCTGTTCAGAAGTTTGGGATCCTAAAGAAAAAGCACATTTTAAAGCAATATAAATATATACACAAAGCAAATTGCATCTCAACTGAAACAAGTATACTATAGACATGAATCATACTAAGGAGTTCCAAGTAAATGGCCTTCATATGCAAAAAGAACAATTCATTAATAAAATTAGACATCAGTGGTAAATGCAGTCAAATTACTACTGATAACAGTTATACTTCTAGGCTGCAGTATGAAAGAAGTCATAGCAAGAGACCTTTACTTTTGATAGCACACTTTTGTGCTACCTGCAACACACATACACATACATACATATATGTATCTATTCACAAATCAACAAATCTGCTTTAAATTCCTTCTCGCCCAAACCCCCAAAACTGTAATACCATTAACCACTGCACTGAACAACCTATAGATCTATGATACAAACATAACTTACATGAGCATCAGCACATAGTACTAAACAGAACAGAGTTCTGAGTTATAAACTCCTTTAAAAGCTCTAAGTCTCAAAGTATTTTAAAACCAGCTTTTTTTAAACTCAAGAAAACTACTTCTTTTCCCCGAAATGGAAGATAAATCAGCCAGATCATTCCAGGCAGAATTCATTTCTCCCTCCTCTGTATTTATAAACCATTTGATTTTACCTAGACTAAAATGATCACAACTGTTTTGAAGTTTTGCAAGTTTTTCTGTCTGACTCAATTGTAGCCTCAGGCAAAGTAACAGTATGTGTACAGAGGAAGCACTTGATAAATGTTAACTGTTAATGTGAATGTAGAAGTCAAAATTAGGTAATCATCAGGAATTGCCTGAATTTCTGAACTATACATAATATCAGAAGTTAGAGGATTAAGCACAGAGGAAATACTCTAAGACGTTTAAGTCCACATATAAATGGGTCAGAATTAAGAGATTATAATTAAAGAGCAAAATGAGACCAGAAATACTGAAATAATAACAAGTAAATTTTGCCCATCTCTCAGAGTATACACAATTTAAAAACTTATTGGAAACAACAGAAAAAGCTAAAGAGTTCAGACAACCATCTTGCATTTACTATGCAAAATCAAAACCCAAAGACTAGCTTTCTAAAACCATTACTGAAAACAAGGAAAAAATTGTCAGGAAAGAATAACTTCTTGACTCGTCAGTGACATACCACTTTTCATATTTTTTGTGAAAATCCACCCATATATTTCAACCATCTTAAATACCAGTTTTTTCTCTCTCCGTCTGATTGTATCTCTTCTCCTCTTACATTGAAAGATCAAAGAGATACTAATTAAGGCTAGAATTCTTCTGGGATATGTACTACTGAGTTTACAACTCATACTCTGGGGTAGGACAGACCTGTATTCAAGTCCTGGTTTCAGCATTCCTGACTGCATGACCATGACAAGTATAATATCCCATCTTCCAAGGGAGGGATCTGAAGTAAACAGTACCCATCCATACCCCACATTCACAAAGGGTTCTTTTGATTAAATGAGGTGATACACATATGCACTTAGGACAATTCCTAGAATATGGTAAACACACATAAATGTTAATTAAGGTTACTATCATTATTTTACACTAACAGAATGGGATTTATATATATAAGTTATTTTGAATCAAACGTTTTTCTCTCCTCAGGGTCTATGTACAGTCCAACCAACATGCTTATTATTATACAACAGGAATTGTTAACTGGGGATGATGGCTTTAAACACAGGGATAAAACCAGAAAATAATTATGAAATTTGGACTGAGGATATTTTTCTGGAATCATTAACAATGAAAAACTGTACTTAGGTTTTTCTTCATAAAAAGGAAAGCAGTATCAGTAAGTTTAACAAATCTATAGGCTTGGCATTTAAATACATAAAACTTTTAGAAATATCTTGACTGGCTGATACTTAAAATTACTTGAGTTACCTGAAAATTTGTAGGTGTGTTTTTTCTTTCTTTACTTTAAAATAATACCAACCTCCCTGGGATAGAGTCTTCTCCTTCTCTTCATCTTCTGCAATCATTTCTGCCATTTCAAGGAGATCAGCTTCAAAAGGATGTGAGGGAAGCTTTTCCTTAATGTCTTCAATACTCTCAGTGACCTTATCTTCATTATCCATTGAGGATGGAATAAACATAGGGACAGGCATCTGAAAGACCGAGCATGGTCTGACAATATATTCATGATCAAAACTGTTTTTTGTGAGATGACTGAAGTACTAAAATAATAAATTTAAGGTACCTTCAGTGCTAAAATTAAGACAGTCTTGCTTGTTTTGTTTTTATAAGCCTACAACGATCTAAGTAAGTCAGTAAGGACTTTTGTGGACATTCAAAAAAATGTTTCTATTAAACCTCTAGAAGAGAATTACCTAACCTACTTTTATTTGGTTGGGTTTACATTTCTTAACATTTTCACACAAACTGTCCACCTTAAGAACTTAGTGCACAAAAAAAGTGTATTTCTAGTGAAAAAAATGAGTATATTTTCCTTTAATAAAAAGTGAGAATCATGTGAATCACAGTATTCATAGTTTCACCACTCCTAGAATATAGGATTCTAATATACACAAATTCTGATCTCTTTTATTTAAGTGGTCTGTGTATGAAATGTTTGTGAAAGCTGCATCAGTGCCTTCTCTGAGAAGGCAGAGCACAAACAGAACTGGTCTTTTATGTACTTCATATTAAGTAACACAGTAGTATGACAGTAGCCAACCAGAATCAGGTATATTTTACCAACAAGTGAAAAGTTTCTTTATGGAGCTGTAAATTTTTAATTGAAGAAAATGTATACTAAATTAGCCTTAATCTCTAAATGATTACTCACTGGAACTGGAATTCCAAATGGGACTGGTGCATACTGAGTATAAAGATGAAGAGGTATGGGCACAAACACTGGTACGGGAACTGGCACCACAATGATCTGGGGCTGACTTGGAGTGTCTTCTAATGAGGAAAAAAAAAAATTACAAAAAAACACAGAGGGTTAAGAAACATTTTAACAAATTAACATTTTAATAAGATAAAAAAAATTTTAAAAACATAGAGATTCATAGTTCAAAATAAGGATAGCCTGATACTAGAAGTTAACAGAAGGAAATAACTGAAATAGTGAAGAAAGATTTAAGGACAGCACTAACAAAAAGGAGGTAACACATGATAAATACCAATGACATAATAAAATGATGAAAGGACAGAGTTTGGACAGATGAATGGAAAGTATCAGAATAGTGATTTTAGAAAAGGGGTCTAGAAAACTATGCTGGGAGGGTGAGAATAGGGGTTGGGGAGGATACAATGAACTGTGGTGGAGGAACATGGGTGCTCTGGTAGTAGGAATGCTACAGTGACTACACTGGAGGAGGGAAAAGATCCAATAGTCTCACAGTATTAACAAGGATGTAAAACAATGTACATCAATAAAAAAGAAAAAAACTCTAGGGCTTCCCTGGTGGCGCAACGGGTTAAGTGCAACACTATGAAGCTATCCAGAGCCACTGCAGAGCGAGTTCGCTACCCAGCCAGGGAGCTTTCCACATGGCACAGCAGACCTCTTCCTGCCTTGCCCACTGCTCAGCAGTGTATTTCAGCCGATCTGCTGTTCTGTTCCCCACTCTGTCTCCGGTGAATCCTCTCACCACCCCACACCTCTGGCCCACACCCCAGCTTGTATGCATAAATCAATCTTTAAAAATAAAAAAAGAAAAAGAAAATTCCAGCGACAATTCACCCCCCCCCAAAAAAAACTGTTAACATGAATAAGTAATGTATATCAAAGGGTAAACTGAACAGGTAGAACACTCATTTTTGCGAGGCTATAATGGACCTTTTAAAATCATTTCTAATAGATGTATGCTACTACTGCAGATCTGTTAACAGAGAGTAATGTGAAGAAAATGGCATTAAAAGATTAATTTGTAAATAAGACACAGGAATGTAATGTAGCGCACGGTAACTGTAGTTAGTAATATTGTAGTGCATACCTGAAAATTGTTAAGAATGTAGATCTTAAAAGTTCTCATCACAAGAAAAATAAACTGTAGCTATGTATGGTGATGGACGCTGACTTATTTTGGTGATTATTTTACAATATATACAAATATTGAGTTATTATGTTGTACACCCTTCTTATAACCAATGTTAAATATGTCAGCTTTACCTCAATTAAGAAAAGATTGATTTGGGGGCCTCCCTGGTGGCGCAGCGGTTGAGCACTGCGCTGTGGAGCTGTTGGCAGCGGCGACGCGAGTTCGACGCCCGGCCGGGGAGAATCCCACATGGTGGGGCAGACCTCTCCTGCCTCACTCGCTGCTCCCCTCAGCATTGTACTTCTGATCTGCCTGTTCTGCTCCCCACTCTGTCTCTGGTGAACCCTCTTGCCGCCCCACGCCTCTGGCCTGTACCCCAGCTTGTATGTTAAAAAAAAAAAAAAAGATTGATTTGGCTTCCTAGCATGGGAAAAAATATATATTTACTGTAAACACAAAGCAATTATAACATGTGGAGCTAAATGAGTGTATGAATTGGGGTGGTTATAAAAAAAATAAATAAATGCAATACACTCTAAGGTATTAAACAATGGAACAGAACTTGGTAACTAACTCAGACATAAGAAGGGGGAAAATAAAAAGGATGGAGGATTTATTCAATTATTTAAATAAATCTACAGAATTCTTTCTGTATGCCAGAAAAAGTATACTAGATAGGGCCTCCCTGGTGGTGCCGCGGTTAAGCACTGCACTGTGGAGCTATCGGCAGCAGTGACACGAGTTTGACGCTTGGCCGGAGAGATTCCCATATGGTGCAGCAGACCTCTCCTGCCTCTTCTGCTGCCCCCTTCAGCGGTGTATTTCCATCGATCTGCCTGTGCTGTTCCCCACTCCATCTCTGGTGAACCCTCTCGCCACCCCATGCCTCTGGCCTGTACCCCAGCTTGTATGCATAAATAAATAAATCTTTAAAAAAAAAAGAGTATTTTAAAAAAAAGTATACTAGATAATTCTAAAATCATTCTTGTAGAAAAAAGATAATGTGAATAATAAGTGAAAAGGCTGACAATTTGACTATGGTTAACTGTGGGAACTAACATAGCATCAATTTTACCATGAAGAGGTATCATAAAAAACAAACACTGATTAGAGATGTCTGGTAACTAAGCTTACATAATACTAAATAACTCACTATTGATAAAATAAAAATACAGGGATATATCTTCTACAGATTTACTATTCAATGTGATCCATGGACTGAGCACTGACATTACGCAGAACTTGTAAGAAATGCAAGATCACAGGCCCCACTAAATCAGAATCTACTTAATAAGATTCAAGTAATTCAGATATTAATGTTTGCAAAGCACTGGCCAACAGGATAACTTCCCAGATCTAGGGATCTAGGATTCCATTCTAGAATAAAAATTCTGAAGCTTTTTATTGGTAGCACAAGGAGCTCTACAGACCCATCCCTTAGTGAAGACGAGCAAAGCTGGCCAAAACTGTTTAAAAAATAACCATTAAATTAGAAAATTGGAGAATGTCCTAAGGGCATTCAGCAAATGAATAAACATTTATTTAAGAAAATCTACTAAATTCAGTAAGAACAATGGGAGTCTGTGATATCTGAGCTGCCACCTGCTCCATTCCTCAGCAAGTTCAACTTTACAGACACTCCACCCTCGGAGCAAGTGACCAAGAAGAATGCATTCCTTTTCCCTTCAGCTCCGAAACAAGGGCTACCATCTGTCACCAGGGGAGGTAGGCAACCATCATTTCTCATCCCCTCCAATTCCCAAGTCGGAGATATTTTCTTCTGTGTGTGGCTGAGCGGTCCAGAGCTTCCTTCCTCAGGCCAGTTCCCAAGCACAGAGTAGAGGCTCTACCACAGGAATGGCATCATCCTTATAATGGGGTTCCAATCACCATCCCCAGATCACTTTAGGGCAGAGATTCCATACCAAGAGTATTAGGTTCAGAAGATCATAGGCTACCAATGGGTTCTGCATCGGAGAAGTGGCTCTGGGATTTTGATTGGGGGAAAAGCAGTTAATAATAAAGCCCTGAAGTTCTCTCCTAAGGAATTAACTTTATTTGAAACAGAGTGTAGAAAAGTTCAGTACTAAAGGCATTGTGGAAAACAATAGCCCCTTAATTAACACCTGTCTAACAATCAAAATCGAGGTTTACTTTACTCCAAAATATACACTGTCATTCATAAGGAAATTAAATGAATTGTTCATTCTCTTTGCTAATACTTTTAAGTTTCAGATGGTGAAAATATCTAACTCAGAAGGTGTTGTAATGCACTATTAATAAACTGAACATTGTATATAAACAACCCAGCACTTCACCCAAGAAAAAGTAGGCAATCAAGTAATATAATCCCATCTTATATTTTTTTCCCATAAAAAGAAAAAAAATTAAAATGAAGAAAGTATAAGGAACAACCTGTCTGGCATTCTTTGTTTTGGGTATGTGGTTTGCAAGAGGTGGCTTTAGTTTGTGTGATGGGCTTGCACAATAAAGCTTTATTCTTCAGAAGTCTTGGAGGCTGGGAAGGTGGTAGTTTCAGTGCATCTGTTTGTGTACTTGCCTGGCCAAAAAAAAAAAAAAAAAAAAATCAGAAACCGAAAAGGTTTCAGACTTATAATTAATTATAAGATAAGTTACAGTTTTTAAAGAAATATCATATTGGAATTATAAAAACGACAGAACAAACAAAAACATTCGGCTAAATTTGTAAGAAATACAATATTCCTGAAATATGAACAGCAAAACAGGAGTATTTCGATAACTGTATATTGACTCTGAATCTAATTATCAGTTCTATTTACTAAGAAAAAAGCTACTTCTATTGTAAAACACTGTTGATCAATAGCAATGTTGGATGAGTTTAAAAAGAGAACTGCTACTTCTTAAGTCACTAAAGCCTCCCACTACTTAGTTTCAAAATAAATACAAATAACAGAATCATTTATGATCTTTTAACTTGAAAAAAGATGATGTGAAGGTTAGGAAACACTTTCAATGTGCCAATGGTCTGGTCGTAAGTTTTTCTCATTTCTTTTTTCTTCTTTTAAGAGATAAGCAGAAAATACAGAGTTTAAAAATGACTACTTACATGTAAACTGCACTGGGCATGAAACAAACTGTATTTCACAAATATTTATAATCTCACCACATTACAAAACATTCAAACAATCTTTAATGCCCAAATTCTGTATAATTTACATTAATTTTATTTAAAAAAAAAATCCTTCAGTAACTAATAAAGATAGCAAGCACTCAAAGAAAGTATGTAAGAGACCAGAAAATCCTACTTCAAATCCTACTTCAAAACAAAGACTAAATGAGCTCATGAAATTTATTTTATAGAACAAAGGACAAATTACACATATTCATACTGCATAAAGTAGAAAATACAGTGGCAATATCAATGAAATAATAAAACTTACATCCCCAATGATTTTCGCTGTAACTGTTGGAACTGCACCTGATATAAATCAAAACAAATATTCAGAACTTTATTTAATTATTAAATATTAGCATTAAAAACTCATTGGTGGTTAAGGGCCAAATCTCCTAATAAAAAGATATTTCCTTATTTAATTCAGGGGAAACTAGCAGTTCTAAAGTATAATATGAGAAACAAACAGCTCTAAAGTCGTAAAAACACTGTTTAAAGCCCCAGCAGCCACAGTGAACCACCGTTCCTAATATGAATATGTAAATGTGAAACTGAGCACCAATGGAAAAATCATAGGTAGCCATTGTATTCACCTCACAAAATCTAGATAAATACTTTCAAAGCAAGCCATACCTTGTAAGACACTGTTAGAATTCACTGTGGGTTGAGCAGCAGGAGCACTTGCTAATGATACTACATTAGCTATAACTGGAGTTGAATCTTTTCTTAGAGATGGGGGCCCTGCTGAAGCAGCTGGCACCATGGAAATACTTGCTGATTAAACAAAAATAAGGAAGTTTCATGTAATTTATATGCACATATATAGGCACCAATATCTCAGAGGTTAACAATGCTTTCTAGGTTGGAGTAATTTTTGTTGGAGCAAAGAGTCATTTAAGCACTAAAGGGATTTTTTTTCCAGTCTTAGTGAAACGTAAGTATGTTCTTTATCTTCATAATCTTCATAATAATGCATATGGAGTATTTAAAAGGCCATGTGATTTAGATTCTTTGTCCTTTTTTATCAGTTCAAATCCTGTTACGGAAGCAAAGTTGTAGGTGGCCAATCACAAAACATTAACTACCATTCTTTCCCGTAAAGTTCTTATTTATTTTAAGGTGTTAAACAAAAAGGAATCTAAATGTTAATGTCAATTCCATAGAATGAAATTTTTGTTTCATGAAATTATTGACTTTTTAAGTTCCCAATCTGCAGAAAAATGCAGTTAGTTGCGGGCACTGATCAGAGTCTTAAATTAAATTTTACCTGCATTATTTTGTAAAGGTGGGTCACACATACTTTGCTGATTACAAAACATTAATATACAAAGTAGGTTACAGAAATGCTTCATTTCTCCTCGCCATTTCAAGGACTCACTGAGTTTACCTTGTCGCTTACAACCATCACATTTTGCCATCTGAAAAACAAAGGTAAAGAAGTAAGAAACAAATTATCTGATGTGACAGAATAGAGGACACACATGACAAGTGAGGAAATTAAGTTAGAATTCAGATCACAAAAATAAAGGCTGACCATACTAAAAATGATAAATATTTATCAATGACTTTATATTAGACATTTAGAAAGTCATTACAGATACACCAATCAACAGCAATTTAAAAATACAGGTAGGGGCCTCCCTGGTGGTACAAGGGGTTAAGTCTCAGCACTAGGAAGCTATCTGCAGCCACTGCAGTATGAGTTCAATCCCAAGTCAGGGAGCTTCCCTCAGACCTCTCCTGCCTCACCCACTGCTCCCCTCAGCAGTATATTTCAGTCAACCTGCCTGTTCTGCTCCACACTCTGTCTCTGGTGAATCCTCTCACCACCCCCCACACCTCTGGCCTACACTCCAGCTCTTGTACCATAAATAAATCAATCTTGAAAAATAAACAAATAAAAATAAAAATACAGGTAAGTGAAAATATGACCTATCTTTCTCAAAGACTTCAGAAGACAATTTCATTTCCATTAAATAAAAAATGAATAAACTATAAGTATTTTAATGTCTTAAGGTTGATATATCTCCTGCAGAGAAATAAAAACTTCAGTGATAGTAAATTCTTCCTAAATCTTTTATTAATGCTAGAGAACATAATACCCTTAAATTAAAAGTTTTAAGTCACTTAATTGCCCATCACACTACCTGAGAGAATAAAAAGGGACACTATGCTCTAACATGGGAAATGCAAAAATGTGAATTATGGGGCCTCCCCGGTGGCACAGCAGTTAAGCACTGCGCTGTGGAGCTGTCGGCAGCGGCGATGCGAGTTCGACGCCCAGCCAGGGAGAATCTCACATGACGCGGCAGACCTCTCCTGCCTTGCCTGCTGCTGCCCTCAGCAGTGTATTTCTGATTTGCCTGTTCTGCTACCCGCTCTGTCTCTGGTGAACCCTCTCGCCGCCCCACGCCTCTGGCCTGCACCCCAGCTTGTATGCATTAAAAAAAAAAAGAATGTGAATTATATTTTACCTGATAGAACAAAACCGTGTATTTGGACATGCATTCTTCACAACAGAACTCTTCCACCTTCCCCCCAAAATTATTCTGTACCAATTTGGGAGATGTCTGTAAACAATAACTGCACATTTTACAGTGATTTCCCCAGCGTTTTGCCAAGTCATGTTTATAAAGCAATTTGCAACCTAAAAATTCAGGAAAGATAAAGTTGACATTAGGGAAAAATATCAAATATCTACATCTTTAATTTATTTTTTTTTTTTTACATCTTTAATTTAAATACTCTGACAAAGTTTTCACATTTGGGTCCTTACCACTTAATAGATCAAGAAAGAGGTGAATTTAAAGGACTGATGCCATCATTGTCTTTTTTCAAACAAAGTAAGACAGGATAGAAAATATTATAGTGTGTGCATTACAGTGTGTGCATCACATATAGTAAAGGTAAGTTTGGTTTTATGAAGCTTGTTTTATTTGGGTATGCAATAATATACTGGGTCACAATGTAAAATGTATTTCTTCTTTGTGTTGTGGTCAAAAGATCAGAAAGCCTTGTGAAGGAAGTAAATCTTACAGTTTTAAAACAGAACAACTTTCTAAACATAAAAAGTAGTCATCTAAATTAAAACAACCTACTCCTTACTGATTTGCATACTCAGATAATCTGTATTCAAAAATGTAAACATTGTTTAAAACATTAATTTTAATTACTTAATTTTAATTTTAATTAATTTTAAATAAAATTACTTTTAAATAACACTTTTAAATAAAAGTTTGATTTTAGGATTATAACAAAATTTACCAGGATTAAGAAGTGTAATAATGAACTCTATCAAACTAATAACATTAAAGGTTTTCCACATTACTACCATCTTCTGCATGATACTTGAGGATATTTTCCTTCATTTTAACATCTTTATAATATGAAGGATTTCATTAGAAACCAAGTATAAACAAATCAAAAAGGCTTTGGTGCTATACACAAAGGATAAAATAGACACATATATATTAACAGCTGAAATCATTAACTACTGTTAAAAAAACATGTTCAGTAGGTAAGAGAATCTTCCATCTTTACCTTCACTACAGAATGATTTGTCAGCACCTGAGAATCGCACAGTCTCCTTTACAATTTTTTCAATTTTACAATATTCACACATTGCCATTACATTATTTATTTTTTTATATTCATCAGAACAATTCTTGCCACAGAACTGAAACATTTTACCCTGCAAAGAAATAATCATTAAATTCCAATTGAACATTTGTTTACCTATGGAAATCCTACTCCTCTTATTTTCAAAGCAATCCAAATTTGAGAAATGAAAAGTCACAAATAATTTTACATTTAAACTAGTTTAAACAAAAACCCTTTTATTGTATGGCTTCACTTATAGGAAGAATGTAGGGGAACCAAATAAGGGGCCAGGGAAAAAAAATTACAATAAATTAAAAAACAAAATTAACAGGCAACTATTAACCAGAGACATTCTGCAGGGGAAGGGGAGAGAAGGGATCAAAACAGGGGAGGGAAGAACACAAGGGACTATGGTGATGGTGCACTCGTGAATTGGTGGTGGGAATTATACCGGGACTACACCTGAAAGGAGAAAGCATGCATTGTACAAAAAGGAAGAATGATGTAATATATATATAAAATTTTTAAAAATAATGTAAAATTTAAAAAGCCTTTATTATGATCCTATACCTTATAGTCAAGAAGTTCTGGTTTTGTGGCAAAAAGACGGTTACAGTGCTGACACTTGAGTTTCACAACACTTCGTGCAAACCCAACATGTTGGGATTGGGCAGCAAGACGCTGGAGACCAGCTGCAGCAGAACTACTGATGGAAGTGGGAGAAACAGCAGAGGTGTTACCTCCTCCTGCTGACACTGTTGAACCTGTGGGGATGCTTACAATTACTTGGCCCTGAGACAAGGGCACTACTGAAGAATTCATTCCTGTTGGCTTATTGAATAAATTCTGAAAAAAAAAAAAAATCAATCTAACTAATTATCCAAATAAATAAGAACTGAGTACCCAAGTATGCCAAACATAATTCTAGGCACTTAAGATACATTTGTGAACAGGCAAAAATCCCTGCTTTTGAGCAGCTTATAATGGAATGAAGCAGTTGCCATTTATGTTCAGAAAACAGAATAAATGAACTAAAAATGTTCTTGAAAAACACCATCCTCCCAATAGATGAGCTGGGCAATTAAAGCTGATATATCTCCAAATACAGGCTGAGCCAGAGATATAAATTTAGGCAGTCCAGGCACTACCAAACATTTAAGTTAACATTTTAAAGTAGGTGACTCACTGACTGGAGAAGAGGAAGATTCTGGAAGTCATACCTGGAAAGCTACCACACAACTGTAGCTGCAGAAGTTGCGTATACTTCCATCTGACATGGCCAGGTGATACTGAGGAATTGCTGAGGTTTTACAACTGTTACACTGAACTTGTACACCTTAGCAAATCAAAATAAAAAACTAATGAGTAATGTATACAAATGTACACAAATGCATGAGAAAATAAGAATTATACAATACATGGAAATTCAAGGGCCAAGTTGCAGTAATTGAAACTAAACTCACTCATGTTCCAAACAGGAAAAAAACTCACATAACATTAAAAATGTCTTTCAAAGCTATTACAGTCTAACCTGAAACTAGAATTAAGAAAAGGAACTTTGAAATAAACCAAATGTGGATAAAGAAAATACATTAAAGAAGTTGTATGAAATTCCTTCGGTAAAGAGAAACATACAGATAGGCAAGCAAATAAACAAACATAAAATAAGCAATCAGAGTAGGAAGTGTTATCTTGTAACACAAATCTGAAATATTTTATATTTGCCTTAAAAGTCAACTGTATTTACATAAAAAGAAACCTATACTAAAAAAAAACAAACAATTTTTTGAAACTAGTATTACCTGCAGAAGTAACCATTTTAACTCTGTAAGCAGATAAGCAATTAACGGAACAGAAAAGCTCTGTCTTTCCCAAGCTATTGGTATTTTCAATCATTTCTGCTGAGGATCTCAATGATTTGCAAAGTGCACACGGAGTAATTTTGGCTGATTTCTATTAAAAGAATAAAAACATTCATTTTTACCAAATTGCAAGTAAAAGCATAATATTTTCTTAAAAGGTTTATACTTAACACTGCTGAAATACTCTAAATGAGTGGCTTTCAAACTTTGATGATTACAATCCTGAGTAAGAAATAAATTTTACAAAGTGACCCGTTATACAAATACTCTGGGGGTTTTATGTTTGTGTTTTAAGCATGTGTGTATATAAAACTGAAAGTTTTCATCAAACAATATATCATGATAACATGCGATAGATACACTTAAATATAATTTTCCATTCTATTCTACTTCATGAAAAAATAATACTCTAGTTCATTAAAAAGATAATACTGGTTACAGCATAGCAACTAATTTCAGTATCTATTAATTGGTTTCAACTATAATTTCTAAATTGCTATTTAAAGAAATAAACAGAGAATGCAAGCTCTTATACAAACGTAAAAATTGGAAGAACCCCCCTCCCCAAGGATGCTAATTTAGCAATAAAATGTGAACTCCAAGAATTTAATAAACTTAGTAGAAAACTCACTGTAAAATATCATGCCACTAACAATAACATAACTCGCTATAAGCAATAAAGTGGGAGCAAATATAAACAACCAAGAATTTGTTACTTTAGGTAGTCACTCAGAAATTCAGCAATAAATAATGATGAATACTACTGACATGTTAAACAGTCAGGAAAACTTATAAATTATATCCATCAACCATTAGATCCTAAGATCTCTACGTACTCTTCAAGGACAAATTTGTTAGACATGCTTTAAAATACATTTTTGTTTTTTTTATTTTGGCTTTGAAGTCTTTTTTTTTTTTTCCTTCAACTGGGGACACACTGATTTACTGCACAGTGTCCAGGATCACTTCTCTTCACATGTATGTTATCACACCACATTCACTACACCAAGACACCCAAAGTCCTCCATCATTGTTCATTGGGCTTCCTCCAAATTTTGCTCTCCACCTTCTCCCTCCCCTACTGGAAGCCACAATTTTAGAGTCTTGTTTCTAGGGTATGTTTTGGCTTAGTTTTATCTGACCCTCTGCTTTCTCTATATTCCATACGTAACTAAAACTACCCAAAATTTTTCCCTTCATATTTTGTTTAGCATAATCCCCTCCAATTCCATTCATGTTGTAGCAAATCTAAGAGTTCATGTTTTTTATAGCTGCACAGCACTCCATTGTGTACATGTACCATATCTTCATAATACATTCATCTGTCCTACAGTATTTATGTTGTTTCTGTAACTTGGTTATTGTAAATAGTGTTGCAATGAACTTGGGGCTACATATAATCCCTTTGAATTAGTATTTTTGCCCTTTGGTAGATAACTAAGAGTGGAATTACTGGACCACATGACAGTTCTATTTTTAATACTTTGAGAAACCTCCATACTGTTTTCCACATGGATTGGACCAGTCTACATTCCTACCAACAGTATAAAAGGGTTCCTTTTTCTCCACATCCTCACAAACACTTGTCTCTGGTCTTTTTGAGATCAGACATTCTCACAGGTGTGGTTTTGATTTGCATTTCCCTGATGATAGTGATGATGAACGTTTTTTCATGTGCTGTTGGCCATCTGTATGTCTTCTTTGAAGAAGTGTCTATTTAGCTCTTCTGCCAATTAATTATTATTATTTTTTTGAGCTGAGTTAGTTCTTTGTAGATCTTGGATATTAGCCCCTTGTCAGATGTATGATGTACAAATATATTCTCCCATTCAGTAGGGAATATCTTTCTTTTAATGATAGTTTCTTTCGCTGCGTAGAAGCCTTTTTATTCAATAGTTCGATGCAGCCACATTTGTTTATTTTTGCTTTTGTTTCCCTTGTTATTGGAGTCAAGTCCCCAAAGACATACCTGATACCAATGTTGTAGAGTGTGTTGCCTATGTTTTCTTCTATGTATTTTATGGTTTCAGGTCTTACATCCAAGTCTTTAATCCATTTTGAGTTAATTTTTGTATATGGTGTGAGACAGTAGTCTAAATTTCATTCTTTTGCATGTGGCTGTCCAGTTTTCCCAACACCATTTGTTGAAGAGACTTTCCTTTCTCCAATGTATACTCTTGGCTGCTTTATCGTAGATTAACTGTCCATATAAGAGTGGGTTTTAAAATAGATTTTAAAGTGAGCAAAATGCTGCATTCTGGAAAGGCTTCTATAACTGCAACCCTATTTCTTCTTTCCTTCCCCATCAAGACAGTGAACACAAACTTAATTTGAAAGACTTAGGTCATGAGTTTTCTCTGTGTAGCAGAAATGACCATGCTTCCTCGGTACCCTATTGTATTCCACAATTCTCCAACACAGCATCTTATTTCTAAATCTAAGCATTCAAGAGACATGTAGTTCCTCAAAACAGGAGTCATAGCTAGAGTTTGTTGAATGAGTTAAGAAAGAAAGTAGCAGAAATGACTATAATGTGTTAGGTTCTACATGAGGTGCCTTCTCATTCTTACTTTGCGTACAATTCTAAAAACATCCCAGGGACATACTAGTATATAATACCCTTTTACAGATAAGAAAATGGCTCAAGGAGTTTAACTGCTTTCCCTAAGGGAAAATACTATTTAAATAGAAAGTCTGGGAATCAAAGATCTAGGAATTGAGATAGGCTTTAACGTCTAAATCCAAGTTCTTTCCCTACCAAAGTGTATATTAAAAAGTAAAAATCTGGGCCTCTCTAGTGGAGCAACAGGTTAAGCACAGCCTGTGGAGCTATCAGCAGCTGCGGTGCAAGTTCGATTCCCGGCCAGGGAAGATTCCCACATGGCACAGCAGACCTCTCCTGCCTCACCCGCTGCTCCCCTCAGCAGTGTATTTCAGTCAATCTGCCTGTTTTGCTCCCCATTCTGTCTCTGGTGAACCCTCTCACCACCCCACACCTCTGGCCCACACCCCAGCTTATATGCAAAAATAAATCTTTTAAAAAATAATAAAAAGTAAACAATTTAAGAGGTACTAGCTAAATCAAAAGTACTAAATAAATTAAAAACTAAGATATTTCAATCTATTCTTTTCTTGTAGAATATGAACCACCTTTCAAAAGATTGAATACAGCTGACTTTCAGTACTTGATACAAAAGGAAAACAAGTCTTTTGGACAGGATGAGGAACATGAACATACTGTTTTTGCCCATTTGTGAGAGCAAAACCAAGATGTCTCTAAAGGAAGGAATAAACATTAAATGTAAGCCTTCTTACTGTTTGTATATTAGCAAGAAAAAAAATGGAAACACTATCATATAATGTTTAAATTCCAAAATCAAGGGGCCACCCTAGTGGTGCAAGGGGTTAAGTTTCAGCAATATGAAGCTATCTGTAGCCACTGCAGCATGAATTTGAGTCCCAACCAGGAAGCAAACCCACATATGGCACAGCAGACCTCTCCTGTCTCACCCGCTGCTCCCCTCAGCAGTGTATTTCAGTCAATCTGCCTGTTCTGCTCCCCACTCTGTCTCTGGTGTATCTTCTCACCCTCCCCATCTCTGGCCTACACCCCAGTTCTTGCATGCATAAAAAAAAATAAATCTTTAAAAACAAAAATAAATAAATAACATTCCAAAATCAGTGCAAAGTCTTAAAAACAACCAAAAGGAAATTTGTCAACTATTACTAAATTTACCAATTTTGGTAGACTGAACAAAAATTCACTATTTATGAAAAAGTATGATCAGCAAATGTCCTGAAAGAGAGGCATTATAAAATAAAAAATATGAAAAGTACTTAATATTCTTTTGGGTTTATTAATTATTAAATCTATTATTTGACAAAAAATTACTAATAAAATATAAATCTAGTAAAAACAATTCTGCATTTAAGACATCTGTGATACAGAATTCTTCCTATAAACCTCATCAATTCACAAAATAATACATAACCCACGTTTATTTCTTCGTATTTTATGAAGAAAAGGAAAAACCTATTAAACAATTAATGGCAACATTATATATGCAAATCAAAATGTATTTCAAAGATTAGAAGGTTACAGTTCAAAAGATGGGAGATATGTCTCTGGGAGATGTACTATTTTTCTTCTTTACGCTTTTCTCATTTTTAAAATGTATTCTTCAAAAATATTAATCATTTGAAATAAAAAAGTCACAACCTTAAAAACATGTATTTCATATGTGCATACAAATATAAGCTACTTATAAAACTGAGTTTCTTAACATGCGGTTATTTGAGTAATATTATTTACACATTAAAATATTATTTAAATATGATCATAATATTCTCATGACATTTTCATAAATGATTTCCACCAATAAATTCAGATCCCGCTGAAATGAAAAAGCACTGGGGATTAAATACGATGATGTACCTGCTTGTATGCTGTGACACAGGCTGAACTACAAAACTTCTTAGACTGTCCCTCTATCTGAAGTACATGGCACTGTCCAGAACCACTGTAACAGTAACCCCCACAATTCTCACAACAGTTCATGGTGAGGTTGTTAGCAGAGCGAAACTTAGAAAAGCAGGCATCACTGCAAAGTTTGTGTACCACATTCTGGTAATTGACTTCATGTCGAATCTAGGAATTAAAAAATAACAGTCAAAATTGTACTTTTTAAAGAGCAAAATAATAGATTTCTCCCCGCCCCAGCCCCCAAAATTAAAAAAGGTAACTTACAACAGCATTCTTCTGACACATACTACATTTGGTTGAAATGCTATTGGTATTTATGGTAACAACAGGTTTTCTTTTCATTTCGTATGTTGACAAACATGACTGACTGCAAAAGTCTTTACTAGTGGTGGTATTTTCAAACTGGGCACTGATCACATCCTTTGGATTTAAAATGTCTCTAAAAATAACAAAGATAAAATAAGCCACGATGTAATTCAGTTTTTTTTTTCTTTTTGTGAGCTAAAATGATCAAAGCAGAGTAAACTATATGTAAGAAAAGGACAATAATATTTAAATCAGAAAGACTGAATTTTCTTGTATAAAGTGATAAATTGCATTGATCCTTAATTTCTTCTATAAAATGGAACGAATACATTATTTACTCCTCCTTCATAGGACTCTTGTGAGAATTAGTATACTACATTTCAAGATTAAAGGAATATACATTCATCAGTCCCCATTCATTATCTCTAATAGGTGAGACTGTAAGAAAGTCTAATTTTCTTCTTTAGGTACTTCTATATTTTCAAAATATTCTTTACAAATATTTGTAAATACACTTGAAAAAATTGAACACCACTATCTTTTAAAAGTAACAGTAAAAATACATTTCAAATTAAACAGTGTATATTCTAGCACAGTTATATAAAATCTAACACTTTCATATCTAAATAATTTAACTTGTAGGCATTACTAACAAAGATAACAGAGGTTACAACCCTAATAATTATGGTTCCCTATACTGTACCCCTTATTCCACTGTTAAATCAGTCTTTCTATGTAATAGCTTACTAAATAATTTAAGTATACCATTAAAAATTTCTTAAAAATACCTTGTTGAAATATTAAACTGTCTCTTTTCTATGAGTACACTCACATAATAGAAAATAAGCTGTGTTATATTCATTTCCGCATCTCAAACAGATTATACTAATACATTACTTTTGGGAAAGATTACAAATAACCTGCTTCAATAAAAGGTAATAGTAAACAATGCCGTAACTCCTTATCTCTACAGAAGATCCAGGGTGCACTGCTTTGTGCATTTCTTCCTTTACATTATTTTTTCATCAGGTTTTAATGTATTTCATTTATACAGGTATTTATTGAGCAGTGTATTGAACAGACATGTACTAGTTAAACCCTGAGCCAAGATATGGTACAAACATGCACTCAAGGAGCTCACAGTATGTTGGGAAAAACAGACAAATGATACATAAAATACGGTAACAGGAACATTTTTAAAATACAAAATAGTATAATAAATTTTAAAAAGATAAAAGTAATGTATTATAGAAAGAGAAATGGAGAAACACTGTAGCTTTAAGAAGTCTTCCAGAAGGTTAGTTAGATAAGACTTAGCACTGGATCAAGGCAATGGAAGTGTAACAATTAGGTACTTCTCATGCTCTCAGTATGTGCAGTGTCCATCACATTACATGTTACTGCAGCAGGTTCTATCTTATGACAGAATGAGGAGTAATCTACGCCAGAGTTAAAATTCCGAAATGGTACAGAAATCCTGAAACAGTAATAATTTCTTTGAGTGTCATTATACAAAGAACTATGACTGAACAGTAGCAGTAAAATCATCATACAAATACCTCTTTTGTGTAGGATTTGAAATTTTTTTTTTTTTTACAAATAATTAGGTCCCTAATACTAAAGAAAGCTAAAAACTAAAATAGTAGTCAAAATATATTGAATGTTTAGGTATAAATTCAAGATACTAAAAATATGGTTAATAAAAGAATAAAGCTAGAAATACTTCAAACAACTAATGAGTTTCTGTCATCTAAATGCTGCTGGTATATTTCTACCTGTCTATAAAATCAGCAGCAGCTACCAGGAAGGAAATCTCTTCTACCTTTGCCTACTCAAATTAAATTCTTCTTATAGGAAGTAACTTATAAATTAAACATGTTTGATTACATGGACTCTGTACGTAGAGACACATAGGGGAGGGACACATGTGCCAAAATTAGTTAGCTCTGTGTGTGAGTGACATCCAACAAATCATTGGACATAATTTCATTATATTTAAAGTATAGTCCAACTATATAATCAGATAAACCAGACTATTCCAAACTGTTAGTGACTGTGTAAATAAGAGAGAAAAAAGAGGAAGGAAAGGGAAAGTGGTAAGCAGGAGATGAAAGAGTAGTTTAGGAAGTGAAATGGAGCACAAGGAAAAACAAGACAGATCCATGGTTGAGAAAAAACGTACCCAGTAAGGAGAAGAGGGAGAGTGAAAAAAGGCAGAAAGCAAGAAAGAAAAGGTTGAGGTAACAAACAGTTAAGGAGAGAACAGAAAGGAGTAAGGAATGGAAGAGAATAAGGGACAAAAGAAAATAATAAGAGAATAAAGAGGTGAAACAGTTAAGAGTCAAGGATTTACAGGTTGAAAAAGTGAAAAATATATGGATGAGACCAAACAATAAATAAAAAGAAATATGATTTAAAAAAAAAAACAAAACCTGAACTACTTAAGATCAATACAGGAATAAGATATGGCCTATAGATAAACAACACGAAACAAAAGGATGTAATAAATTTAAAGAATAATACGGACAAGAATTAAGAAAAACAGAGGGCACACATTTTTAATCTTCTACAAGCTTTCTATGATTGTTTTAAAATACACTAGTAATCTTGGAAAGAAATATCTATGGCTATTATGATGAAAGGAGAAATAATGCTGCAATTTTATAAGGTGCTGCTACCTAAAGTAAGAATTAATAAAGAAGCATAAAGGGATGTCATTCTGTGAAATTACTCATGATAAAACACAAAACAGGGGAAAAAATAATAAAAATTATATTTTTGGGGCCTCCCTGGTGGCACAAGAGGTTACATCTCAGCACTATGAAGCTAATGGTAGTCACTGCAGTAAGAATTCGATTCCCGGCCAGGAAGCTAACCCACATGGCCAGGGAGCTGACCCACATGGTACAGCAGGCCTCTCCTGTCTCGCCCGCTGCTCCCCTCAGCAGTATAGTTCAGTCAATCTGCTTGCTCTTCTCCCTACTCTGTCTCTGGTGAATCTTCTTACCACCCCCCACATACCTCCGGCTTACACCCCAGTTCTTGTACGCATTAATAAATCTTTAAAAAAATTATATTTTCAACTTGATTTATTCTTAGAATCTGATGATGAATATACCAGAATATAGAAATTAGACATATCATATTTAAGTGACTTTTTTTTATTTATTTAATTTACGCATACAAGAACTGGGGTTCAGGTCAGAGGTGCGGGGGGTGAAAGGATTCACCAGAGACAGAGTGGGGAGCAGAATAGGCAGATCTACTGAAGTAAACTGCTGAGGGGAGCAGTGGGCAAGATAAAAGAAGTTTGCTGGGTTAGCTCCCTGGTTGAGGATCAAACTCATTCGGCTCAAACTCATTCTGCAGTGGCTTGATAGCACTGAGATTTTAACCCCTACACCACCAGAGAGGCCCTTAAGTACCTATTTTTAAGAGCACATTTCATAATTCAAATAGTATACAGAAAAAAGTCCATTTCTGCTAACTTAACCTTGAAACAAAAAGGCTGTGTGTAGAACTTTCAGAAGAACTTAACCGTATTCTAATTTCTTTTTAAAAAATCTCTTATCTAAACTATGTCTTTTTCCAATTAAACCAGAAGAGGGAGCATCTTTTCCCCTTTCAAACAGAAAGGGTGGTATCCACGAAGGAACTGTCAAAACAAATACCTAAAATAATAAATGAAAGTTTGCTTAATAGAGACCAAGGTGTTTCAGAACAAGGGCATTACTCATCTTTTTTTCTGATTAACAGTTTTCTAACAATCACCTTACAAATTCAGCCAAAAATAATTCATGGTACTCAAATATATCAAGATGACCTGAAGGCCAACAGTCAAACTTCTGTTGTTAAGCACTTCATTCAGAGTTTTAAATACTGAAATGGAACTTCTGAGATAGTTCACAGATACTATGTACATTGTAATCTACTTAACATTGAGAAGAAAAGTATCAAATAAATTCCAATTACATGACAGAAAACATAACTTTAAATACTGGCTGGATTTAAGCATCTATTGCCTGCAGTTACAAGATAAAATATTGTGGTCATATAATACCCCTAATGATATAGTTTTTGTTATTTATAAAACATCTCAACTAACACAGATACAAAAGTTGGTTTTTAAAAATCTGTTAATAAATAAAAGGCACATTAATTAATGCAAAGGGTAAACTGAGCAACTTGCATCCAGAAAAAGTAAATCAAGCAGCAACATGTTAGTACTAAATAACATGATATTAAAAAAAAAAAAAACCAACAACATGGGAATGTAAAAAATGGATGATAGGTAAGAACAAAGACCTTAAAAGAAAAGAATCAAAGGAGATAATTTAGAATTCTGTTATACTTTGAGCAACTTGAACAAGTTTTCTTGGTGGGAGGAGGCGGTGGGCGGGCAGGAGGGACTGTATATCCAGTGAGGCACAGTGTGGAGCAGAAGAGCTGAGTAGACCCTTTCCTCTGATAAGCAGTTTGCCCCTTCTGGAGGATTTTTTTACAACCAGAACAGGAAACTCGAACAGCTGTGGCTGGAACTGAAGGAAGCATTTTATTCATGCCAGATGACGCCAGTGAAGACTGAAAGCCAGTAGTCAACTGTGGAGCTTAAAAAAAAAATTTGAAAGAAAAAATGTTTTACTTTTTACCATAAATTTGAAGTTTGTATTTTTTTCCTCTCCTATAACTAGTCTTGAAAATCAACACTAATTATGCATTATGTAATTAAGGACGTTCTGAACGGGCAGAAAAAATGCCTCATTTACTACACAAACAGATACTTCTTCTCATTCATACTGGTCAGAATAAACAAACATGATTCATTTATTCAGTTCTGTTTCTTACCAAGAGGACTGCCACTGACTGAAAACACAGCACTTATTTTCAGTTCCCCCTCTTGAGTTTTTTGCTGTTGGCCATGACTATACTCCTTTAAAAGAGAAAATAAGTAAATAAATATGTAGAGAGAAGAATAAATACAGTATATAAAATATAGACACTGCAGACATTTTAACATTGCTATATAGGGGTGGAAAAATGTTTACTGCATTAAATTAGTAAGAAGAATAAGCAAACAACAATTACAATAGGGTGTAATATGTATACTGAAAGAAAGCAGCTAATTAGCCTGCAGCGATACCATATATTTACGAATTATATTTGAAAATTCTTATACAGTATTTTAAATAGCGGTTTATTATAAAAGTAATACACACTCACTATAGAAAGTGTAGGCAAGTAGAAACAAAGGAAAAAAAATCGAATCATATTCCATCACCACAAAACAACCACTATCATTCTTTTAGTATATTTCTTTCCAGTCTTTTCCCCTCCTATATATATAGGTTTTATTTCTTTTCATGGTTGCAATTATACTTAACATACCATTCATGATATTTTGATTACTTAATTTAACTGAACATTTGTATATCATTACATACTATTCCAAAATCACTTCTAGTGGCTAAATGACTTTTTTTTAAAATTGGCATCCAAGAATCCCTGATCTTGGCTACCCCAAAGGTCTACAGAGCTACTGTAGAAATTATGAGAATTCTAAAGGAATATATTTTAGATTGTTTCTATTTCAATGATTTGATTAGGGAATGTAAACATTACTTCAAGTCATGAATAACCATCGTACAATTGAGTGATATTACTAGTTTTCAGTGCTGTTGTTTGCTTTTACAATTATATTGTTACATTATAAAACCCTTGTGATATATTTAATTTTTGTTTTAATTCATCACAAAATCCACAAGATTTCTTATCACTGGAATTCTTGAGCATTCTCAACACACCCTTTGTTATGTCGAGAGGTGTCTGTACATCACACAAATCTGAAAAATGCTGGTATGTATTTAAGTGATATATTATATTATACAGGGCTCTGAAACTCTGGGGAGAGAGGAGTCAGACACCTGCCTCTGACACAAAATTAAGGCATCAAGTATCAGTAATCAAAATAGATAGTATTTTAATGCAATATTTTTAAAAATGAAAAATGAAAAAATCTGTGATGAACAAATTATCAAAACTTCAAATAGGTAAATACAGGAGAAGTATTAACTGATATTTCCATTGGTCTCAGGTTCCAATTTAATGGCCCTGCATGGCAGTGAGATTATATAACCACAACCCAATGTTGGTCCACTTGCTTCTCATGTTTGGCATGACCATGACGCATGTCTTTATGAATACTCTCTCATATTTGGGATAATCTCATAAGGCAAGGATACTTAAGGTGGAATTACTAGGTAAAAAGGTACATAGTAAAGGTTCTTTCTTTATACACAATGACATATTGGTTTTAAAAAAACTTAACTGTATTCATAAAACAGTCTGAGAGACATTTAAAAGTCTTTTCCACTGTTTCCATTTGCAATTCTGTTTTTCATATCCATTTACAAAGAAGACACATTATAATTTAACAGTGTTAACCCTCTACAGTATGTTATCCACACTTGGTAAGAACATACTTTGAATTTTTTTTCTGTACCGCAGTTTGTTTTTAATGTCAAAATCTGTGTTTTTTTTAACCTTTGTGATTCGGTCTATCTCTAACAAAGTTCTATTTCTACAATAGAATACTGAGAAAATAATTACATTGTTTAAAATGCTGTTCCTTTAATGAAGAGATAAACAAACCTTATTTGCAAAAGATCAACAAATCTTATCTGCAAAGGATCAGATAGTAAATATTTTTACTTTACTGGTTACACTATTAAAATTGTCTTAATTCTACCCTGGCAGAACAAAAGCACCCATCAATAGTATATACACTTACATTTGTACATTTACTTACAAAAATAGTGTGCAGAAAAATTACTGGAGCAGGCTGGATTTGGCCCATTGCTAATTTGCCAATCTTGCTTTAGTTCATGTGCAATTTATTTACTTTGATGTACAATGGCCATTTTTCTTCTTTCACTCAACAGCTAGTAAATGTAATGTATCAGCTAGTAAATACATCAAATTCTTTTTGAATTGTCTCTTTTTGGTAATCTACTCTGTATTATCATCAATTATACTAATCTTTTGATACCATATTTTCCTAATGAAAATAACTGTAGAATGTTTAGCCATTGTAAGGTTCACTGTTATCAAGCTCTCCATTTTTTGTAATATATATGGCAATATGTGAGTACTTAACGCTTTAAAATTTCAGAACCCATCGATATTTTCAGCAAAACTGTATCTTAATTTAGAAATAACTGACATCTTACATTAAAATCTTTTCAATGGCATAGTACTTTTAGTTATTATAGGTAAGTGGATCTTTTCACCATATTACATAAATGAAAAATAATCAATTTATAGAAGTAGCTTTTAAATAACTAAATTTCATCTATCTACTCCACTAAACTGTGATGAATTCTATTAATTCTCTAATAATTAAGATCCATACCAGCAATTAATGATTATTTTGGGTCCCCTTGTAAATTATTTTTTCTTTTAATTTCATTAATATGTATTAGATAAAAAATACAAGAGGTAATAATGCTGACATGAGTAACTTGTATTCTATTAGTAATTACTAACAGAAGATTTCCATCATTTTAAAATTCAATGACTATTATTGATCTGAAGTAGGAATTTCCTTACCATGCTCAGAGACTATCGTAAAAAAAGCACAGTGAACAACAGAAGATGGCTTTTGGCATCATACATATCTATCTACATAGTTTTGTTTGACCTACTGATGAAATACATGTATTAAAAGACTTTATAATAATGCCTCAATCCTAACATTCCTATGTTATACAGTATATTACAGTAAGTTTCGAACAAAAAATACTTGTTGAATCTCAGGAAAAATAATACACATTGGCATACTTTAATGGTCCCAGTCAGCTCTTTCTCATTGTCTATGACAGCTAATCCTTAAGCCTCAAAAACGTATTACTGATAAAATAAAGTAAAATAAGTAGATATCTTGAATACCCGGCTTATATACCCAACACCTTCAAGGCAGAATCATGTTTAGTTAGATCTCCCTCACAATGACTAATTTTAGAAATATTTAATAACAAATCAAGGACTAATAAATTGAAAAATGATAAATCTAATGGCCCAAAGCTTTCTGAAACATAAAAAGAGTCAAAAAAAAATGTTTTACCATTATCTCTACCTTCCCTTTGTTTACCATAATGGAAGATCTGATCCATATTCCAAGAGAGTATTTTAGAAATGAAAACTCAGTTACATAGGCAAGTTCACTTGACATGGCCAAAAAAATAAAGCCCCAACACTCTACTTTCTAAGACTATGTTATTTGTAACCCAGTCAAAAAATGGGCAGAAGAGCTCAAAAGGCACTTCTCCAAAGAAGAAAAGCAAATGGCCAATAGATACATGAAAAAATGCTCAACATCACTTATAATCAAGGAAATGCAAATCAAAACCACTATGAGATACCACCTCACACCTGTGAGGATGGCACACATTAAAAATACAGGCAACAACAAATGCTGGAAAG
>PVIJ01008193.1:0-28635 GCA_004024925.1 Scalopus aquaticus
TTTCATTTAGTTCTGCTTTGATTTTTATTATTTCCTTTCTTAAACTTTCTTTTGGGGTTTTTTGTTGTTCATTTTCTAGTTCTTTGAGATGTGAGATTAAATTGTTTCTTTGGGTTGTTTCTTGTTTCTTGATGTGAGCTTGTAATGCTATATATTTTCCTCTTATTATTGCTTTTGTTGTGTCCCAGACATTCTGGAAAGTTGTGTCCTCATTGTCATTCAGTTCCAGGTATTTTTTAATTTCTTCTTTGATCTCTTCGATGATCCACTGGTTTTCCCGTAATGTGGGTTTCAGTCTCCATGAGGTAAGGAGGTTTCTTTTTTCTTTCTATGATTTATTTCCAGTTTGACATCACCATTGCTTTTCAATATAACACTTGAAGTCGTAGCGAGAGCAATAAGACAGAAGAAAGACATACAAGGAATCCAAATAGGGAAAGAAGAAATTAAACTGTCACTATTTGCAGACGATATGATTATATACATAGAGAATCCCAAAAACTCCATAGAAAACCTACTCAAAACTATAGACCAATTCAGTAACGTAGCATGATATAAAATCAATGCACAAAAATCAGTAGCCTTTCTATATGCAAACACTCAGTCTGAAGAAGAAGAAATTAAAAGAATTATCCCCTTCAAAATCGAAACCAAAAAAAATTAAATACCTGGGAATAAACCTAACAAAAGATGTAAAGGACTTATACAAAGGAAACTACAAAACGCTGTTAAAAGAAATAAAGGAAGACACAAAAAGATGGAAAGACATCACCTGCTCATGGATTGGAAGAATCAACATCATTAAAATGGCCATCCTACCAAAAGCAATCTACAGATTCAATGCGATTCCGATAAAAATCTCAATGACATTCTTCAAAGAAATAGAACAGATATTGAAGGAATTCTTATGGAACCACAAAAAACCTTGAATAGCTAAAGCTCTCCTGACTAAAAAGAAGATGAATGGAGGGATTATACTCCCTGACTTCAAACTTTACTACAAAGCCTTAATAATTAAAATAGCTTGGTACTGGAGCAAAAACAGACACACAGACCAATGGAACCGAATAGAAAACCCAGAAATGAATCCACGTATTTATGGACAACTAATCTTCTACAAAGGAGCAAAGAATATGCAATGGAACAATGGAACATGATTAGTTTGTTCAATAAATGGTGTTTGGAGAACTGGACTGCTACATGCAAAAAAATGAAGCTAGACCGCTACCTCACATCATGCACAAAAACCAACTCAAAATGGATAAAAGACCTGGAGATAAGACCTCAAACCATAAAGTTTATAGAAGAAAAAATAGGCAAAACTCTACATGACATACATCTCAGCAAAATCTTTAAAACCACTTCCCCCATAGCAAAGGAAGTAAAAGAAAAGATAAACAGCTGGGACTACATCAAACAAAAAAGCTTCTGTACAGCAAAAGAGACAATAATTAAAACAAACAGACACCCTACCAGTTGGGAGAAGATCTTTGCACACAACACAACCTATAAAGGACTGATAACAAAAATCTACAAAGAGCTCACACAACTCAACAAAAACAAAGTCAACAATCCAGTCAAAAATGGGCAGAAGAGCTAAAAAGACACTTCTCCAAAGAAGAAAAGCAAATGGCCAACAGGTACATGAAAAAATGTTCAACATCACTTATAATCAGGGAAATGCAAATTAAAACCACAATGAGATACCACCTCACGCCAGTGAGAATGGCGCACATTAATAAAACAGGCAACAACAAATATTGGCGAGGATGTGGAGAAAAAGGAACTCTCCTACACTGCTGGTGGGAATGCAAATTGATTCAACCACTATGGAAAGCTGTATGGCGTTTCCTCAAACTGCTAGAAATGGAACTTCCATATGACCCAGCAATACCACTACTGGGAATATACCCAAAAGACACAAAAACACTAATCCAAAAGGATACATGCACCCGCATGTTTATTGCAACACTGTTTACAATAGCTAAGGTATGGAAACAACCCAAATGCCCAAAAATAGATGACTGGATCAAGAAGATGTGGTACATATACACAATGGAATACTATTCAGCATTCAAAAAAGACAAACACATGCAATTTGCAGCAACATGGATGGACCTAGAGGGGATCATGATCAGTAAATAAGCCAGAAAGAAAGAGAAAATTATCGAATGGCTTCACTTATAACAGGAATATAGGGGAGCCAAATAGAAAGCGACATTCAGCAGGGAAGGAGGGGAGGGGGAGGGTTGAAGAGGGGGGAAGAGGGGAGCACGGAGGACTATGGTGATGGCTCCACGGGTGAATAGGTGGTGGGTAACTTATGGGGAACACACAATAATGTAAAAGATACAAATAACAAAAATAAATATCTATTATATTTAAAAAAAAATAAAAGTTGGGATGATGGCAGAATCTACCTCACACACACAAAAAAAGTTATCTGCTACAAGGTTCCACATGCTTGTTGGCTTAAAGAAAGAAAGGAGACCTAATTTAACCAACTGAAGAATGAAATAATGATGTACCAATGCAACTAGGAAAAATAAATCTAATGGCACACTTGAGCCCACACACTTGAAGGACATACAGAGATTCACACAGAAAGGAGAGTGATAAAGCACCGTGGCCAGATCTAAGGCTGGGAGAGAGAAGTCTTGGAACCTGAAGGCCACCCTCCTAACCCAAGTCTGTGCCCCTAGACAACAGTAGGTTTTTCATAAACTTTATTTGTAACACATATTACTATTGTGACTACCTGTCATCATTACCATTATTGTCTGTCCCATATGAAGTGAGGAGCATGTCAATGGGGTGTTTACATGGTCATTACATGGTCACAGGATTTTACTACTTTCTGTAAATGTGCATTTCTTTCAGGACAGCAGAATCTACATGTTTCTGAAGTGAATACACTGAGCTCCTACTCAACACACAATCTGCTTTTTGCGAATGTATGTCTGAGGGAAAGGTAGAAATCGTTTATTTGGAACTAGTCACTGAGTCAGAACTGAAATTTTTATTAGGCAGAGTCCCTTTCTCTGCCCATATTTTAGAGTATCTTTTTGAAAACTGCTGAAGTCTCTTTTGGTTGATTGCAGTGCAAGCAGAATACCCTAAGCCCAGACTTGGTTCCTCTGGGTCTTGGTCACTGAGAGTCCCTATTTTTAAATTTTCTAATTTTTCCTCCGTGCTTGAGATTCACTAGTATAACAGTGACAATTGGGTAGGGTATCCTTCAGACCCTCTTCTCAAACCCTCTACTTCATGTTCCCACATGCAGAGATGATCTGAGGAGTTCCAGTGCTGCTGGCTAAAGGTTTTTCTTTGACCCAGGCATAGGTCCCAGTTCCAAAAGGATGGTCGGAAGAGCCTATCTGCTTATCACTTGTTTGCTGGTGTGGCATTTCTTTCAAATGATCAAGAAAAATTGTGCCAATAGAATGGTGCTATTATGATGTTCTAAATTATATCTATCTATATGGCCTGGGGAAAGTAATTTAATGCCTGTAGACATCTGTGGAGAGAAACCTCAATTTTTGTCCCACCTCTCATGTACCTTCACTGGAACTGTTCTTCTGCCTTTGCTGCTCCTCTGTCAGGTTGAAAGTATCAGCTTTGTGCTGCCTTCAGCGCTCTGAACTTGCTGAAGTCTACGAATTAGGGCTGTCCCATCCCCTGTTCTCTTCTTCCTGGCTGTGTGTGGGAGTAACTGGGTCACTCCCACTCATATTGGATATAGGACTCCAGGCTACTGATGCTCTTCCACTTATTTCTGGGCTTAAGCAAAGACAAGCATGGGAACCCAAAAGTCATGACCCAGTTGAGAAGAGAGTTTAGAAAAGCCTGATTAGAGTTTGTTTAAGAAGAGAATCTTTGTCAGAATCTCCTACAAATATTAGTTTTTAAGGACACTGATAAGTTACTATTATTCTTTTTTGGATGGTGAACATATATGCAGGATTCATCACAAGTATGGAAGAAAATATAAATGGTAATTCATGTTCTAGTCATGTTAAAAGTATCATCTAGGATTATATTACACAAATACACATCAATAACTCTTCCATCCATGTCTTCTCTTGAACTCTTGAGCTTAAGACCTTAATCACTCCATCCTTAAATGTATTCTGTTTTTACGTTGCCTGTACAACGTTAACTGTCTCCCATCTACTACCATCAGCAGGAAGGATAGGCAAGGACCTATATGCTAAAAGAGAAGAATAGTCCCATTTGCACAGGGAAAGTCTTTTCTCATATAGCCCACTTTAAGACAAACCCAGGAGACTACATGCACACATCAGTTAATGACAATTAGAAGGACTTATTGGAAATTCAGTGCAACAACTTCAAAAGGCTTCAGAGAAGATAGGCAGGGACACAGGGCAAAGAATGCGTGCTGCCATCCAGGCTTTCCTCTGTTGCTTTAATCCCAGAGACTGCACTATGGTTGGAACACAGACAAGAAAAAGCCAGTGCATATGAGTAATATCAGTATTGACAACTTGTTCTCCAGATGGAAAATATGAAATCAGCCAGGAAGCACACATTTAGCAACAAAGAAAATGAAAAGATACATTATTCTAAATCTTCATCTACATTCATGGACTTCACACAGATCCAGGAAATTTTGTGATATTATTTTTAATCAAATTGTTTACATAGGCAGGGGTCCCACAAAAAACATTTGCTTGGGGCACTGCATACCTTACGGGTGGCTTTGATCAGATTGATATAAAATATGTTTAACTAGGGACTTAACCATTGAGACTTCTCATCAGAGAGGTGATCAAGGAAAAGATCTGAAGAGCATTTTCATTCTTCTGTATCGCAGAAGAGTCACTATAGGTCTCACCTATAGATATATCATGCTCAATCATTAAAAGCAAAGCTTCGAAGCAATCTTTCACAACTTGCATATATTCTAACACTGCAATACTAAGAGCAATAGAAGAAATGTGTGTGTGTGTGTGTGTGTGTGTGTGTGTGTGTGTGTGGACTCTAGTATGTAAAGGGAAAATATATAGAAAACAGATTAAAGAGATATAGGATAAAAATGTTAAGAATAGCTTTTTAAGAGGAGAATTCAGGAATTTTCCTGATTCACGTGTAATTTTCACTACTTTCTAAATTTGCTAAATAAGCAGGTTTTCACTTTTATATTTTAACTTATTGAATCTCATTCGGCTTACTTCTTTGCAAATGATGTTTCCTCTTACCTAAAGATTCATTCTTCTCAACTACTCACCTTCATTTGGCTAAATTCTACTGATCTTTGATACATTATCATAAACATCACCTCCTCAGGGCACCCTTCTGTGATCCCTGAAGGTTGTATTAATTTCTTTTTTAATACTTTAGTATATGACCCTACATATTCTTATTTCTCTCCTTTTCCTCTGCCAGTCCTGCACACCAGCAAAACCTAGCACCTAACATGGCAAAGATTAGACGTTCAGGAAATTTTGTTAATAGCTGAGTAAAAAATAAAATAACACCTTTTAATAAAATACATATAGACAAAAAAACCCTTGGAGGTTCAGGGAAGTTTCTGCCCTTGACATTTATTTAATTTATCCACTAAGAGTTGGGTTTTTGTATTGTTTGCTTGCTTTCAATGTTAGTGCAGTGCTTCAGTAACTAAATAGAGAATCTGTGGAACTGATTCCCACCCTTTGACAGTGACACAGAAGAAATAGTCTGGCAAAATTCTTTGGGCACTGTTTGGCAAATTAGTGCCTAAGAACATAATTCTATAAGATACTCTGGAAAGAAAGAGGGAAGGAGAGACTAGAATCAAATACCTGCAGGAAATGCTATATTCACTGGCCCCTCTAAAGATTTATAATGTGTATTAGCATACACCGATCTTGTAAAAAGTTCTGATGTAAAAAATCTGGCTAATTTATTTTTAATCCTGTACTTCTCTAACTTATTTAAATACGAATCTTAACTATATGTAATGCCTATTAACATCTAATTCTCAGAACATTTTGGGAAATGCTGGGTTTAAGAGATAAGACTTTCAGAGGAAGAAATTTTCTGGCCCATGAAGGCAAGAAGTTGGAAAAATACAGTAGGGAAAGAGATAATAAGAATTTTTAAAAATACTAATCAAGTATAACATTTATTGAGCACTTACTAAGCAACAGACAGTATGCCAATGATTTTACATATATTATTACCTTAATTTAACTTTTCTAATAATATTAAGAAATAGGTGCTATCATTGATTAAAGTTCCAAGAAAGTAAGTATGCTTTGGACAAGCATGTCTGTCTGGGATACTTCAGATTCTCCCCCTTAACTACCATGCAACCACCACTACGTGACTTGTGCTTTTCTTCTCTGATAGAACAGGTGACAAAAATGGGAACATCATTTTCCTTATTTCTCTTACCTCTTCACCTGATGTTTTACTTTCCTTTCCCTTCCTTCTTCCAAAAACATAATCTAAGTGTCTACACAATTATTCACTGAGAGGGTGGACCCTGAATTTCAAAAATGAGTCAGAACCAATCCTAGATCCTTTTCTTTAAGAGCCTGCAGTCTAGCTCATTAAACTAAGTCAATCAGCTTCCAAGTCCTGGGACAGATTAACAAGCATATGGGAAGACAACTCCATGGGACACATTAAGAGCTACTGAGGTAGGGATGGAAGCTTTACCTAGAACTGCTTTCCACATATTTCTAAGCTTAAATCCTTAGAAAAAAATATATACTGCACCATGGGAGAAAGAAGACAAAGTTTCACATAAAAATCATCAAATTAAAGTTGTTTTGTTAATTAGAGTTATTAGTGAGGCTTGGGGGTATGTACACCTGTCCCCTATTTCAAATATTCCCAAGGTTCTGGGAGATGAGCAATACACCAATCTGACTACATGCCAAGAAGCTATCTGGGGAAATGAGTATAAAATTTCACTCACATGGGGGTTACAAAATAAATATAATTGAGTGCAGAAATAAACTTTAAAAAGTAAGTTCTCTGTACCTTCCTAGATCACAGTGTTGTGTCTGCCTCACAGTTGAGATAAGGAGGTAAATTAAAGACTAGGAATTTTCTTCTTTCCCTTCCCCAGTCTCTGGCACAGTGTCTGGGGTATTAAAGGTGCTCAATGAATGCTTGAAGTAGGAAAGAATAGGAGGAGTGGGGGAAAAGTAGACATAGGGGACTTGGATGAGACAATGGCATCACAATATTCCCACAATAAGAGAAGTTTGGGACTTCTACCCCTGCATTCTCTGACACACGGTTCGGCTTTAGGAAGATACCTACAGCTTCTTCATGGTCTCATGGTGCCCTCACCAACATAAAACCTTTGGCTGACCTAGGGAGGTATTTCTGATCTCTCCAGTGGGTAAGAAGTCTCAGGCCTGCCATTATCTTGTTGGAGATTGTTACTGAGGGAGGAGAGGTGAAGGTAAGGCTCTACTTGAAATTCAAGTTGTGCTGCATAAAGAAAGATGCACATGAAAAATTGATGACGACACTATACCCAGGCAAATATTATTAATAATGTAGTATTTAAACATACAATATATCCCTCTTAATGATGAAAAGAAACTCAAGGTCACAACAAATAAAAGTCATTCCAATGAGACCAAAAGAAAGAGAATTTCTCTGTGTGAATCACACCACAATAACTTTCTTTATACTATCATCTAGCAAAGTTGGTAGCCTTTTTTATCAAGACAAGAAGCAGAGTCTTTCTCAACAGGAATATTTCAAACAGTAGGTGGTTCCAAAAAAGAGAAAAAACCAGAGGGACTAACCCTCCTTTATTTAAACTACTGATCTGTAAAATGGAAATAATACTTAAACAATGGAATTGTTGTAAGGATTAGATAACCTCATATCAAATTAAGTTGACTGTAATATGCATAAATTTTAGTTCTCCTTCCTTTAGTCTATTTGCTTGGAAGTGAAGTTATTTAGTGAATTTTCAAAGCCTTAGGAAAGGTATATACATGGGCAAAGGAAAGTAGAACTCTTAGTACATAATCTCAGCACTTATCCTGAGTACAAACTTCCTGTGAGTCATAAACTTCACCCCTCCTCCAATGCAGTCAAAGCCTCAGTCTTCTGCAATGACACTAAAAAGCACGTAAGAAGCAGTAGTGCAAAAAATACTGGACCAGAAGCTGTGTTTTGATTCTTTTGGTGGACAGGAGGAAATTTCCCCACCCCTTTAAGTTCTTCTTGGGCTAGATGAACAAACAAATCACTTCAGACCAATTAGTAAGAGAAAAGATCAAACTTAATTTTATATTTGTGAATAATTTACATGACTGTGAACTGCAAAGTAAATGGGACAAACACAGGGGGTTATATTAGCTAAATTATGGGGATAGGGACCTGGAGCATCCTGGAGAGAGGAAGAGATGTCGCATGATAAGGAGGTGATGATTTCATAGGAGGAAACCTTGCCTCTGGATGTTTGCCCCGCCTTTGGATAGGTTTATCTGATAAAAAGATTATTTCTGGAGATGACCCTAAATTTAGGGTAATCTTTATTTTTAAAGCTATGGTAACTATTTCTCCCAAGGCCCACAGGGCCTTAATTGGCTGTAGTTCCACATATCAAGATGACACATACTAGAAAATGTTTACTCTGGACATCTTAGAAAATAACAGTCTGAATGGGGTGGAGGCCTATTCTACAATCCCAGTCTATTAGTAATGCACTCCCTCTTTCTGGGCCTTTGTTTCCCCATCTGCAAAATGAGAAGGATGCTTCTAGATAATCTCCTGTCACCAAGTTGCAATTCTGAATGTCTCAGTCATCTAGATAAGGCAAACAACTAAAAGTATGGGATTTTGAGTTTTCATAATACCTGGGTTCAAACACATCTCCATATACTTGCAATAAAACATCGGTCAAGCTACTTAATCCCTCTAAACCAGATTCCTGAGTGGTAAATGAGAAAAGAATAGTTCCTACCTCAGAGATTAATTTTGAATGCTACATAACCACTAGTAAGGAAAAAATGTAGAAACCACATCCAGCTCAGTACAATCTCAAAGACTATGCTCTTTCCACTACAATACTAGAGAAAATCAACATAAACAAATGTCTACAAAACCAGCAGAGTATAGCAGAATCACAAACTTTCTGCTATTGAATGAGAGACAGAAGAGAAACTAAGACTGTTTATGGAAGAAAAGAGCAAATTGAAAAGAACTTGAAAAGAACTCTAAAGTCAAGGCTAGGAACTCTAAATACTTAACCTTTCTGGGTCTCAATTTCTTCTCCTCTAAAATAGGGAAAGCAAGAAAATCATTTTATAGAGTATAGATGAAGAATGCATATAAGCATTGTTCATAGTACGCAGGGAATAATAAAAGCTAAATAGATAGCTACTATTATTATTATTACAATAACTTCTCTTAACAATACGTATTATTATAAATGATCAAAACTATCCAGAATGACCTAAAAGGCCCCCAAGATGCTGTCAACCTTTAAAGAATAAGAAATCAAGAACAGTATTTTGTATGGGTTTTTCAACTTCTGTATTACAAAAGAAAGAGTCTGGAAACCATGTGCTTTGGCCTTCAACCAGACTCTATTCTCAGAGGCATTATTTACATTTCAGATTTATTATTATCTTCCATGGTGCTGACATGAAATAACCTTCCATTCTCTTCCATGTTAAAAAGAGTACAGTGTTTCTTGGCTCAATAAATAATTCAGGGCAATATTAATATTTTAAGAAGAATAAGCAATGTATTTTGGACCCTAGCAAAACCATGAAGACTGAAATTAGTTATTTGTTGCTGAAAACTTAATTGAACCAACATATTGATTGTTTTTTCTTCCAGGTTTTATTGCCCACACAATGAAGAGGAGCGCCTGCTTCCATTCCAAATGCTGCATACTTAATTATATCTGCTAGATTTTGTTTTTATGAAAACTCGAAGCATCCAACCACGAACTTAAATGCCTTTGCCCGCATGATGCTAAACATAGAACCACTCCCCTTCCCTTTCAACAGTGCACTCTTCTTTACATACATTTTTGTTAAGGATGTTGAATATTACTTTTTTATAAATATCATATTTCTGAATTAGCATTTATAACCCGGCTAAAGAAGGAGAAAATAACTGTAATTTATTTTTTATCTGCTGTGTCTCAGATCTTATGTATTTATGATTTTATTTAATCCTTAAAATAACCCTTCATTATAGGTAATATCTTTTCCTTTCAAAGATGAAGAAATTGAGGTTCCATGTAGCTCAGTAACTTCTTCAATGTCACCCAAAAAGCGCACCCAACCCTAAAGCCCAAGCTCTTTCCCCTACCAACCTTTGCTACATAATAATAGGTAAGATATAATGAGCATTTACATATCAGACACTGTTTTAATATATGAACATGCATTCATTCATTAATCCCAAAAATCATTTGAGATAGGGACTATTTTTATTCCATTCTACAGTTTGGGAAAACAGAAGTAAAAGAGGCTTTCCCTAGTTTCTTTGATAATAAGTGATTGAGCCAAAATTTGAAATCATATTGTGTGATCCCAGGAATCAGTCTCTTAATAATTACACACACCATACTCTTAGATACCAAAATCTAGGAAAAGAGGGGAGTGATCTTTCAATTAAGGAAAATAAGACCACCAGGAGGTCATAACATTTACACATGGGACATTAAACAGATTTCTAATCAAGATGAGTCACTATGACAGGAAACTCACAGATGATGATTTGGCAATGTTAATAATGTTCATTTCTGGATGTGGTCTGGGATATTTGTTGCAAACATGACCTTATTGGTTGATCTTTCAAATGTGGCCTACCCAGAAAAGGGGGTATCTTCCAACAGAACAGACCTTTTGATCATACTTTGGTTATTTGGCTAAGTGTGTGTGTGTGTGTGTGTGTGTGTGTGTGTGTGTGTGGTGTGTGTTGTAAATCATACCCACAAAGGGCATTGCCTCCACCATTTAAGACAGCATTTCCAGGAAGAGCAAGAATGTGCCTACGGCCACCTAAACATTCACATTGCAAGCCAGTCTTTTATTTGACAAGGTAAATGAGTTCCCAACTTGTTAAGTTGACTAAATGCAAAAGAAAAATGGGAATTTAATCTTATTCTTGGTAGAACTATACACGGAAGCATGTCTTTGTGCATGTCTGCACACATGTGCACACATACACATGGTTTCTGGTCTTCTCACAGTCAGAGAAGTTGCAGAGTTGGGCAGACTTGTTGCAGTGTGAATCTGGAAGCACACTCTTTCCAAGAAAGACTACTTGGACAGTTAAACTTGGCTCAAGTCTGAAGAATCTAGATCAGTGATGTTTGAGTCCTATTAAATGCCATGCCCTTTACAGAGTCTTTGACTCTTATTTGCTACCTCTGCAGATTCAACAACTTCAAATTAGTCTTCTGACTCCAATCTGGTCATGGGCTTCTAGATCCCACATTCCCTTTTATTGAATCTCCCCATTCTTACATTTGGGTATATCCTCACCCCAGTCATACTTAGAGAAGACAATAGGCAAGAAATTCCAAGCTCAGTTATAAGTATAAAGCTCTAAAAGAGCTATATACATATCAATTTTCCTTATACTTGAGTAAACAAAGTAGTACATTAGTCATATTTAATCTGTATGACAAATTACTCTAAAATGTAATAGCTTATAATAGCAATGATTTGTTATTTCTCACAGTTTCTGAGTGCCAGGAGTCTGGGAATGGTTTAGTAGGATTGTTCTAGTTCAGGGTCTCTCATGAGGTTTTAATCAAGTGATCTGATTAGGCTGCAGTCATCTGAAAATTTGGCTAGGGCTAAAAGATGCTTTTCCAAAGTTTATTCATAGAGCTATTGGCTGGAAGTTTCAGTTCCTTGCCACATGTGTCTCTACATAGAACTTTCATGGCATTGGCAGCTGGTTTCAGCCAAAGCAAAGTATCCAATAGGGAGAGAGACAGTGAAACCACTATAGAACCTGTGCTATCTTTTATTGCCTTATCTCAAAAGTGGCAAGTCATGTATTTTATTCATCACACATATTAAGGATTACAGGGTCACTTGGAACCATCTTGAACACTGACTACCATAAAAATCAAACAATAAAATCCAATCACTAGAAGATAATTGAACGATATTTCTCACCATTCAGTCTACGATCCTTTGGAAAAAAGAAACAATGAAAACAATTAACTTTCATGTAGGTTAATTGGTTGTTGGGAGAATATAGTTCAAGTCAGGGTTAACTATCCTTATGATTTTCTAAACTTCTTGAGGCTCTCCTAAATTTGGAAGATTAGCTCCTTGGGGTGTCTATCAATGAGACAATCAGAGATATCCAAGCCTCAGTGATTACAACAGACCAGATTCAGAATTTAGTATTTAGTGAATGATATATTTCCTTCTTAGTTCCATTATCATGTAGTAAGTATCCACTATATTCAAGCACTTGGCACATGTTATTTGTATCGCTACAACTTCCTGTCAAAAGGGCTTTTCAGTCATGTTTTACAGATGAGGAAACTAAAGCAAAAGAGATTTGATTGTTTGCCCAGAATATCCATGGCCTGGCAAGTCTGAGAGCTCCAAGGAAAGGAGTCTTATTAACAATTGTTTTTAGATAATTCTCCATTGAAATGAAGTGATAAATAATATTTTTTGGTTTTCTAGATGGATATTAAATTGTAGTTCCATTGTGTTTCAAATTATTCTCTTTGATAAACATTATATGATAAATTATGAAGATAAAGAAATGAGAATTTTAAAGTTATTTCATAGTCATATAAGATGGCTTATGTCCTTTCCCTATCCTAGCTTGTCTCAGCTATTCACAATACGAATAAAGAAATCTGCAGATTGTATTATCCCTCTGTAGAACTACAAGGAAAATCCCGGTACTAGAGTGCCAAAATAGGTTTGATTATTAACTGCCTGATATGTGAAGCAACAAATGAACCAATTTGGATTCAGTGTGGTATTCCCTCACTCCTGTGGGGCATCTGATATTCCCAAGGAGAAATTGAGTGGCATCTGGGCTATCTTCAGCTAGAGTCTCTTAATGGTACTGAAAATTTTATAGGATTTCTTCCTAACTTTTCTTCTCATGATACAATAAAATATAATAGTTACTTGAGCATAGATGTATTCTAGAGTCAGACTCTCTAAATGGGAATTCTGAGTCCACCATGATTACTTTTTCACGATACTTAGCTTCTTTTGTTCTTAATTTTCCTTGTTTTAAAAAGGAAGATAAGAGCACAAGGGACTATGGTGATGGTTCACGGGTGACTTGGTAGTGGGAAACCTACGGGGAAAACACAATAATGTAAAAGATATAAATAAAAAAATATTTTAAAAATGAACAATGATGCAACTCTATACACACACACACACACATATATATTTATAAAGAAAAAAGTAAATTATAAAAAAATAAAAGGAAGGTAAAACTAGCATTTACTTCATAAGGCTATTATGATAATTAAATGAATCAATAATACATACTAAATTCTTAGAAGAGTTTTTGATAAGTAGTAAACTCAGTATGTTTTAGTTCCCTGATACTCAAAGCGTGGTTCATCAACCAGTAATGTTGGCAGTACCCTGGAGCCTGTTGGAAATCAGGCATTTGGTATTACACAACCAAACTATGGAATCAGGATCTATATTTTAATAAGATCCCCAGGTGATCTACATGTACGTTAAAGACTGAACATGTTTATTTAGCTGACATCATTCATCACCAATATCACTATCCCCAGACTTTCTGATTTCCATCCCTTGAGTTTCACACCTTGACACTCTCCTTGTCCTGCCTGCTTCTTTGTGACTGGTAATGCCAATCTACTTGGATTTTTTATTTTATATTTCACCTAAGACTCTACCTCTTAATTTTCCCTTTTAGTTCCCTACACTACAGTCTGCCTACAGGGAAGTAGGTATTGCACTGTTTCAGTAACAGTTTATAAAATATTGCCATGTGCCTAAAGTTTAGCAGTCCCTCCTAGGATCCTTCTTCTTGGGAAGAAATCATTTGGACAGTACTTTTTAATTATGTCGCATGAAAAAATTTCAATTGGGGGCCTCTCTGAAGTCTCCTTTATCTATCTGCAAAATGAAGATAAAATTACTCTTATTAGCTCTTATTATTATTATTATTACTCTTACTAGCTCTTACTAGCTGTTTAATTTTAGGTAATTATTTAACCTACATGAGGTTATTTCACTTAGGTAAGCTTCATTTTCCTCATCTGAGACATAGAGATAATGGTATCATTTCAGGTAATTATGAAGACTGAGAAAATATACATGAAGTACCTAGCATTATATACCATGCAGCAACAACCATTTGTTACTATATTAATGAGATCATAACATTGTGATGATGATGACATATTTCTTATTTCCATGATGTCCCTGAAAACCAGTCTGCTGGATACTTGAAACTCCCACCCAAACATTTCCACCTATTTCTAGAGTTACTTTAAAAGGAGCCAAACATGGTTGCATGTAACATTTCTGTAATATGTATGAGTCAGTAACAGGTGGATATGTGAGTAAGTGGACAAATGAATGAATACTTCATGTTTTCTATGAATCAAGGGTAATATTTATTTTCCTGCATGTGAGAAAAAATATAAACCTCTCAACTGAGCATTTATAATTTCATAGTAACTGGGCTTCTGTCAAGTTGATGTTTCATGAATGCCTAAACATATGTGCCAGTCCAGTCAAACCAATATAATAAGCTTACCCTATGAACTATGTACAGTAACAGACAGTTTGGGCATTGAAATGTTTGACATGAATTTGAATAATAACTCTCTAATTTACTATCTGTGATATCTAATGTAGGTCCCCTAACTGGTCTGAATTTTTGTTTTATATTCTGTTAAATAGAAAATTTTAGTCCTCAAAATCATTATGAGATTTCAGTAAGATGATTAATATAAAAGTTGGTACTGCTGCAATATTAAGAAGCCTAGACTTTGCCTTCAGAGAGCTATTTAGCCTAAAAAGAAGATAAGAGGTACAAAAGCAACTGAAATTATAGAAAGGCTGTGAGAAGTAATAGAGGTATTACCAAATGCTGAAGAAGATAAAGAGTCCAGAGTTTTGGTTCTGACAACCTGCTCTGTGATCTAATCTTCCTAGAATTGCTTAAGGTTGCTACTTAGTAAAGGTAGAATCTCCATAATGTCACTTAAGTTACATGGAATTAATTTTGTCATTTTCTGCCTACTAAGTCAACCAAATGTCTGCTTATTTCAATTTTGGAAATCATTGAGCTTTCATCTGTATTCTACTCATCTGTTGGACACTCCAAAGGTTTCATCTTCTTCATGCATAGTTGACTTGAATGTGATCCGGGAGTCTATAAATTTTGAGCAAGCAAAGATCATCTCAGAAATACGAAACTTGCTCAGCTCCCCTTTATGTGGAGTCTAGTTCCAGCTTTGAATTCTATACTACTCCTGCTTTTCCACAAGTAATCAGTAGTAAAGAAATTTCCAAACAACCCGTAAGTGAAACATATAATGTATACTCCTGAAACAGTCTAGCCAATGCTATATGCATAAGGTTGGTACTAAGTAGATTTATAAAATTCAGTAAGGGTTAGGTAAGTGAGGAAGGTATATGGTATTATAAGAAATTAGACAGAGGAAAAGATTTTTGGAGGAAATAATAACAAGAACAAAGAATGAGAGAAACTCGCAAAGTGCTTGGATAGAACGGTAAAGACTTTCTAGATTCAGAATGAAGGGTATGATAGAATTGACAAATAAGAAAATATAAGGAGAGACTGATACATTCAATGAAGAAGCACAGGGGGATAAATTTGTGTTTACTTTAGGGAAGATATTTCTAAGGGTAGAGTGGGTACCCCTGGGAGCTGAGGAGTGCCTATAGCTAGAAGAATGTAAGTAGAGATCGAATGTCAACATTGGAGAGCTGTAGAGGATATTCCTAGCTTAGTGAAGGATTGAATTATAAATTCCAAAATTGAAGAAAAATTAATGAATAGCATATGGTTAAGAAGTGATAAGAAGAGAGAGGGCAAACAACAGATGATAAAGGAAAAAGGGGAAGGAAAGGAGGAAGAAGAGGGAAGAAGGAAGGCTTGATGGAAGGAAGAAAAGGGGAAGGTAGGGACAGTAGGAGGGAAGGAAGAGGATAAATGAGAGAAGAGGCAGGAATAATGGGACACATAGTTGAGTCATGTGCTAAATTGGTATATGGAGCATGATCCTCTCAATTATTGTTAATAATAATTACCTCCTGAGGTCTATCCACCTATGAATTTCTGATTATGTGACCCACAATGAATAGCATAAGGATTCTTTTCATCATAAGAAGTAAGAAGGAAAGCCCAGCATTAGGCTCTAGGCCCTTTCAAAAAAGAAAAACAACAGCTAGCTAACAAGGCTTCCTAATTGATTGCATCTTGTGGACTTTAAAAGTGTCAGAGCAATTTAGCCTTTAAAGAACTGCATAAAATATTTTATCACATCCCTGCCTTGGTAACTTTAATAAACTGTGGTGCCTTCAGGGACCCAGATCCATATAAATTAACTGCCTTCAACGTGGAGCATCAGGGTCTTTATCTTTTGTCAGCTTAATTATGTGTTTAATTTTATTTTTAACATTTTTAAATGACCCACACTAAGAGCAGCCTCAATTGTTTAATTAAACAAATGAATATTGTTATATCTGGCAAGAGCAAAACTCTAATTTGTCATGCTAATGTTTTATAGAGAGCCAAGAACTCCATGATGGTATTCAGGGAAGCCAGGCACTCAAAAGTCTATCTACCTATCTTTCCAGAGTAATTTAGTGGTCTAACCTGGTTGTGTAGCTCTCTCATGAGATTAATTTGTGACTGGTTCCACCAGAAATCCATTATGTGATTAGGTATTTACCTAACTACTCCTTGTAGAAACCTTCTGTATGGTATAGGTTAGAGACTTGAAATATGTAAAGTGGTACGTCCGGAATATTTGAGCTTTCAAGGTATTTGAAGTTCATACCAAAATATTAGTCGCCAGTCCACTTTACATTCTTTGTATCCCCTGTCAAGCTTTCTCTTTCAAATAGGTCAATTCAACTTCATGCATTTTCCACCCTAGCCCTTTGCAGTTCTGTTCAGCTTTTAGGCATGGCCTCCTAGGTCATAATCTCACAAAAGCAAGAGTCCTAAACCTTTGCTACACTCAGAATCTAAACCTTGACCTCTGGTACTGATTTGCTTACTGTTCTTGTCTTACTGATGATCCTGATTATTTTTTACTTCATAACTTTTTTTCCCCTTTGGGCTGAGATGTACTTCATCTTTCAGAAATACATTAAGAGCTTGTCTAGTATTTACTAGTGTCCAAAATACTATGGACACTATCCCCCATGTGTATACTTTGGCACCTTGTAGAATTTCAAATATATCCCACTGGATCTTTTTTATATACCATTATCATATAACTTTATGAATAATAGATCTTTGATCATGTCCTTCCTGCCTAACGTCATTCAGTAACTTCACCTGGTCACCTATATAAAGTACAGGATCATTAACAAGATATCAAAACCTTTCAAACTTTAGCTTGAGGCAACATGTTGGGCTTAGATATTACATGATAGAAAGTAGACTTCTGTTCTTCCTGGAATGTATTTTATGCATTACCTCTTTTATGCTTTTGTTCAAAATGTCTTTGTATGTCTTATTACCCTTATTTACAGTTTCCCTTCTCACAAAAACATATACCCTTTACTAGGAAGTTCATCTAAATTTTCATGACTGTATTTTGTTTATAAGATTGATATATCAGCACCATATCACTACTCACAGAGGGCTGGCCTCATAAACAGACTAGGCAATTAATAGCCATTTTGGATCTCTAGATGTTTTACTTCTCTTTCCCAAAGAGGAAATACTTACATTGAAACATAGAGGATATGAAGAAGTAGGAAACACACAGCAAAACAAGAAAACATTATGCACAGAGGTGGCAAATAAATCACTAGGTTCTAATAATTCCAGGTGCTGTATGTTATGATGCAACTGCGATTCAGAATGAAAAGCACACAGTTTTGTTTTAAACCATGTTGGGTATATAAAATTAAATTCATGATAACCCACACTTCATGAGACACTGTCACCTATGCATGGCCTTATATTCTTCTATTTGTTTCTTAAATAAAGGATAGATTTTTATCATTCTGACCAGAGCTGCTATGGTCAGTCTTATGCCCTGGTGCACATTTACAAGTTTCTTTCTAATATTGACCTAGAAGTAGAATTGTGAGTTGCTAGGGTTTATAAATGTTAAATGATTTCAAGATAATGCCAAATTGCTGTGATTTGGAAGATAGTAATTATAGAAATAATCTAGATGAGAATACCCAACAGTTATTTATCTCCCTAGCTTTGCTCAGCCATGGTTTTTCCTTGATGCCACTGATGCCCATATAGGAAGATCACTGAGCATCAACCACAGTATTGGACATAGAAGAAAAAGGGGTTTATTTTCACTGAAGCTCATTGAGTTCATTGAGCTCCTTCACATCTCCCTAGGACAGGCCATACTACCTTGTACTCTGTCTGTTCATCTACTAACTACACTGTGGTTGCAGATCTATATTTTTATGTTTCAGGATCAACCCAACAGAGCCTGTCCTCACATCTTGCATCAGGCAACTACTGCCACCTGTATCGAGGGTTTTCTTGTTGTTCTGAGGTACCAAACACTATGGGACCTGTTTGGTGCCCACCCACACTGACTCACTTATCCAGGCCCATGAGGTTGTAGGCCTGAGGTGGGCCAGCATGGAATGCTGCTGGATTGCACACTTCCCACCTCCTTAGTGACTCATTGTGTTCCTTGTGACTCAATTTGCAGGTGCCTCTGTTACTGCTGTCCTGAAAATTGTTTCCTCAGCAGCCACTAAGGGCTAGGTCATAAAACTTGAAGTGTGGGAGAAATTAATGCTCAATAGGACAGATTTTCTCAATGGGAGATGAAAGAGCCTAAGAAACCAATTACGTTTGTTACAAGATTATGGCCAGCCAGTAACAAACCTACATGCATTCACTCTACTCCTCTTCTATATTAATTCTCCTTTCTCTCACTGGTTCTCTGAGATTGCCTCCTTTCCAACTTAAAAAGCAGTATTAGGGCCTCCCCGGTGGCACAGCGGTTAAGCGCTGCGCTGTGGAGCTGTTGGCAGCGGCAACACGAGTTCGACGCCCGGCCGGGAAGAATCCCACATGGCGTGGCAGACCTCTCCTGCCTTGCCTGCTGCTCCCCTCAGCAGTGTATTTCTGATCTGCCTGTTCTGCTACCCATTCTGTCTCTGGTGAACCCTCTCGCCGCCCCACGCCTCTGGCCTGTACCCCAACTTGTATGTACAAATAAAAAATAAATCTTTTAAAAAAAAAGCAGTATTAAGTTGTTTGCCTCAGGGAAGTGAGGTAGCATTCAGAACTAGTGAAACCATATAAAGGAAGGTCTGAGACAATGATCAGTGTCACATTTGAAGAGGACAGCTAGTCCAGTTTGAGCAGAGCACATACCTTCTCTTCCAATTCACAGATCACATGGCCTGCCACACAGCTGGCTCCATCGTGTCCCATGACCCCTTGATCCATAGAGCCACTGAATCATTCCTGGCTGAACTGATTGTCTAAGTCCTGTGGATTCTTTTTTGGCCTTTGCATTATGATGTTTTATTTTTCATAGTGTAATTGATCCCAACTCAGAACATCCTAGTTATGTACTAACAGACCTTTTCTTTTTTTACTGAGGTGACATTAACACAACAAATAAGCATTTTTAAGTGTAAAAATTCAGTAGACAATCTTTTACCCATAAGCATTTCACTGATCCCATACTTTTCTTATTAATACCTTTTCTTCTTGTTCACTCACAATATTTACCTAACAAATTCAGGAAACTAAATATCTCCTCCCAAATCCTCGTTTGATGATATAAAAGTATGTAAATCATTGCTAGTAAGTTTGATTTAATAAATACTTCAACTGATAGGCAAACATCAAAAAAGATATAAATCTTGATAGTAAAATTATCCAGAGAGTAGAATTCAATTATATACCACATTCATTTATGAAATAACTTAGTATTTGTAAGGTTGAGTGAAGACAGCAGTTTCAAATAGACATTTATCAAATGATTCTTTGAGGTAGTCACTACATGAACCTTGCTACCTTTTTGATTAGTCAGTCCTCACAGTAAGCCTATGAAGTTAGAATTGTTTTTTCTATCACAGATGAGAAAGCTAAGGCTTGCAGAGACCAGATAAGGCATTCAGATGACCAGAACCCAAATTTGTAAGGACAAATTCCAAATCCTTTCCACTAACACATCTAGCCTCAAAATTGTTAACCTTTGGGAACATTTAATAGTTATCTTTGGATCTGTAACAATCTTAAACCTTAAATAGTTAATTATATAATATGGTAGTTATCCATTACTATATAATAAATCACTCCCAAACTTAATGGATTAAAGAAACAACCATATCTTATGCTCACTATTTTGTTCTTATGCAATTTGGGCTGAGTTCAATTGAGCAGTTGGGCTAGTCTCACATGGGATTCTTTATGTAGTTGTAGCAACTGATAATCAGCTATGGCTGGATAATCTAAGATGGTCTCACCCTTATGTCTAGCAATTGATGTGACTGTCATCTGGGGTGCCTCTGTTTATCTTTATGTGGTTTCTCATTCTGTAGTAAATTATACAATATCTTCATATAAGGACAGAAGCACCAAAGTCAAATGTCAAGGACTCTTAAAACCTAGTTTCCAAAGTCAGAGTGTCTACTCTAGTGGCTCATACAAGTCATAAGGCCAATCTAGACTTAAAGGTTGGAGAAATAGCCTCCACCTCTTGATGGGAAGAATGTTGATATTATATTGTAAAGGAGCAAGAACTAAGGGAGCTCTGTTTTATTGGATGCTACTGTTGTAACAATCCACCATGCATAATTTGGAGTTAATACTTCTAAATGGATTTTTTTTCTCTTTGTAAAGTCATAGCCACAGGACCCCTTCAAGTGTTCTTTGGCAAGAAGAAACCAGGTCATTATCAGAGTCACTATTCTGGATCCTATGGTGAGTTGACAGGTAGAAGGTCTGATTATTGTTTCCATTTGTGTGGGTTACACACCACCCACATTCATCAGCATACTCCAGCAAAAGTCTTGATCACAGCCCATATTTCAAAGGATTTTTGGATCCAACCAAAACACTCCAGTTCTAAATGGGTTTAGAGTGGAAACAGATGAACATTTTAAAAAGACTTTTTTTTTCCAGCAAAAATATGTCTAGAAATAAGCTCTGGAAACAAGTCATGTGGGAGCAGAAATCACATATGCTTCTTGGCACTCTGGCATCTAACTATAAGAAGTGCAGGAGCTACAATGTGATAGTCATTCTACTTATCATCATTCTTCCAGGGAGCCTTACTTACACACCAAAACAGTAGGTATGATTAATGCCTGTGATGTGGCAACCTCTTTGGCACTGAGGTATCTCTTTTCTCAGGACCTCTGTGCATCTCCCAAGGAAACTGTCCCTTTTCCACTGTGCCCATCCCCTTAATATACAACACATATATGAACAACTCATTATGTTTTTCCTATCGTGGCCATTAAAATGTACCTTGCAAACTGCAACTATAAGGAAACACAATTGACCTATGGCTCCCACAAGTGCACTCTAAAATCCATTGCTGCATACGCACCAAAGTCACACTTTCTACAGTGACGAAGTATGGCAGGGATACTAAGACAGGTCCATTGTGGGGAGAGATGAGACTCCTCTGACAGGCCACTTTGACTCAAAATCTCCCTGAGGATCTTGCTGGACATTTTACCCAAACTTCCTTTCCTCCTATGCTTGAGTTCAGACTCATATTGCACTCTTAAAGCCCTTCAAGACTCTGACTCTCTCCCCATTTTCTCTCCCAGGAATTTTCCCCTTTAAGAATCTTGCAATTTTAATCCTGTGTTGTCATTTGCTTATAAGAAGACTGGAATTAATACATTGTTCTGACATTAAACTGTAAACTCATTAAGGGGTTTAGGTATGCTGTATATACAACTATAGTCTAACTTTATCGTGCATTCCCTGATATATAGTTAATGTTCATAAGAATATTCTGAGTGAGCAAAGTCCAGAGCTATTTATTATCTGCAAAAGCGTAGAGCAAAAATGAATCTTAAGGCAGGAAGGGAAAGGAGAGGGTGTTTATGGTGATGATGATGATGATGATGATGATGATGATAGGATGTTGCTGAGGCTCTTTTTATCTATGTTCATTGGGGATATTAGTGATTTCTTATATGAAGAACAGCATATGAGCATAGTGGAAGCATGAAAAACAGCTAGGATTTGACTGAGTAGTTCAGGCTAACGATAATCTTAGACTAGGAGATTGCCATGTAAGAGGTGACATGTTATCAGATGTGGGATTAATTCTGAAAGAAGAGAAAAACAGGATTTGCTAAATTATTTGATGCAGAGTGTGAGAGAAAAATAAAAAAGCCAAAAATTAATCCAATGTCTTTGATCTAAACACCTGTCTAAAGTGTAGTACCATAAATGTATATATGTCATTTTAAGACATATACGACCAGACACAAAGTTGGAACTATAGGCAAAATACATTTAATAGCCATCAGTACATAGATGGTATTTCAAGCTATAGGACTAAATGAAATCACTTAGAGAGTGAATGCAGAGAAAAATCCAGCATTTAAACGTTGAGAATGAGAGAATATACAAAAAAAAAAAAAAAAGAATGATGAAGAGGTATGTAGGAGTACTTCACTGTGTATATATACCACATCTTCTGTATCCATGCATTTGTTGATGACTACTCCATAATTATGTACTAAGTAATTAATTACTCTAGCTAAAATAAAAAAAACACAAACAAAAAGAAGTAAGAAGAAAGCAAAGGAGTATAAAATTTCAAGTCAAGCAAAGTATTTAAGAGGGAGGGAATATACAAGGGTTTTGATTTCTCCACATCCTTGCCAAAAGCACTTGTGTTTAAATTTTTTTTTTATAATAAACATCCTAATGGTATGAGGTGATATCTCACTGTAATTCTGATTTCAATTTCCCTGGTAATAAGTAATGTTGAGCATCTTTTCATATACTGGTTAGCTTTTTATAAATCTTATTTGGAGTAATGTGACATGGTGCAGCAGCTATAGGAAACAGTATTGGAGTTCCTCAAATAATTAAAAATAAAACTACAATATTATAAGACACGCCCCCAAAACATGGCAGCGAACAGACACTAGGATCAGGCTCTTCCACAAAAAATCGATTGATGGAAAAAAATATCCCTAACTTTGAGAGCTGACTCAAAGAGAACTGGATACCCTACACAATACAATCAACCCTGGGGGTGATTTAGACTTAAAAATAAACTGAAGAGTCGGAGAGAAGAGAAGAGAAAAGACATCGGACTCCACGCAAAGGAGCAGCAGAAAGGAGAGGTGGGTGAACCGGCTTCCCCTGAGCCACTGAATACAAGGTTAGAAACTGTGGTGAGGTTGGAGGGCTCTGGTCAGCTGACTGGAGGCGCGATCCCCACTCCCCCACCCCACAACCCCCCTCTCTTCCCTTCATGGCAGCCCTGAGGAGCAGGAAAGGGGGAGGGTCACTGCATCTCATCCCCCACATGGGGCTAGGTAACATCTTAAAGGGGAGAAAGTCCAAGCAAGAAACATCCCCCACTGGTTGCTAGGTGATAAATTAGCCAGAAAAACTGGTTAGGCTGGAAAACCTCCTGCGGAGACCACCTCAAACATCCTGGGATTTAGACTGCAAATTGATCCCAAGCTGATGGGAGGGATGGCATTTAAAGACTATTGACTGACAATCCCCAAAACCTCTCCCATACCTGTTGCTGAAACTATCTCCTGCTGAAACTATCTCTGACCACACCCTCCCCTGCAAAGTGTCAGCATCTTGGCACCCGGAGGGCGGCAAACAAACAAACAAACAAACAAGAAAAGACCTCAGCAGGTGGTGAACACGGCCCAGCACTTGCCATACGCCCAACTTCCAGGTGGCTGCACACTGGCACCCTAGAAGCTAGGGGAGGAGAAACGCTGACCAACAGCCACCCACAGCCTCCACCCCTGCACCCCTTCGTGGAGTAGCAGGCCCCAAGTAGCAGAAAAGAAACTAAGACCAGGAGCTCCCGACCCCTCCCCACCTGACATAACCCCAGGGGCAGGAATAGCCCCAGACAAACATTGGAGGAAAGGGGGGAAAAAGGGGGAGGGGGAAGAGGGGAGAAAGAATAGAAAGACTCCCAGCAAGGACTAATGACAGCAGCAACAGCAAGACTACAACATCTGTCACTGGAAAGGAGGGGCTGAACCCCAGCAGGGGACCTAACCAGAAACCCCAGAACCTAAGAGCAAAAGGAATATAGAACTCCAAATTCACATCTCCCCAAAACTTTTTTATTATTATTATTTTTATTTTTTACTTTTTACTATTTTTTATTATTATTATTATTATTATTATTATTATTATTATTATTATTATCTTTTTTTAACTTTTAACCTACCTTTTTCTCCTGGTACTTCATTCCTACTTTTCTTCATCTTCATTCCCCTTTTCTTTCCTCTCCCTGTTTTTGTTTTTGTTTTTGTTTTTTTCTTTTCTTTCTCTCTTTTCTATTTTCTTTCTTTTTTACTACAAACCACCCCTTCATCTTCCCTAATTCAACTCGGAACCAGAAACACACTGGAGACACGCCACGAGAAACACAAAAATTCAACAAAGAAAAATAAGAAAATCCAGAAGACACCCAGCCACAGCCAAGGCAACTCAGACACTAGGGAACCACAAACACTGCTGAGCAAGTAAAACCAGGAGTCATGCCCGCCAGCACCAGCAGAAAGCTACGAACAGAGCAAAGCAGAAAACCAACAACGGGAAAGGAAAAAGTCACAAATGACCCTCAAAACAATACACCACAAAAAGAAAATCCCTCTCCAGAACCCATCAATATGGACATAGAAGATTACATCCACTTAACAGATAAATACTTCAAAATAGCCATAACAAAAAAATAGATAGAATTAAATAAAAAGAACAAAGAACTAAGGAACGAGAATGAATGCATAAAGAAGAAATTGAAGGAAGTGGACGATTTAAAAACATTATTAGAGGAGCTAAAGAAATCCAGGGAAAGCCAGAAAAGTGAATTAAAAAATATGCAGGGAAGAATAAGCACTCTGGAAGATAAAGATACTAACAGAATAAAGGCAGAAAAGGAAAGAGAAAAACAAAGGAAAAAGAATGAGGAAAAGCTTCAAGAACTATCTGACACCATGAACTATCTGACATCAGAATCATAGGAATCCCAGAAGGAAAAGAGAGAGACAAAGGAACAGAGAAACTTCTCAAGGAGATAATTGAAGAGAACTTCCCAAACATGAAAAAGGAAACAAAAATTGACATACAGGAAGCCAGACGATCTCCATATTATTACAACGAAAGAAAAAAAAACAGCAAGACATATGATAGTAAAACTATCGAGAATTCAAGACAAGGAAAATATATTGAAAATGATGAGGGCAAAGAAACAAATAACCTATAAAGGAAAGCCAACCAGGCTGACATCAGATTTCTCTGAAGAAACACTACAGGCAAGAAGAGGTTGGAGGGACATATATAACACACTACATGCCAACAAATGTCAACCAAGAATACTCTACCCTGCAAAGCTCTCATTCCTCTATGAAGAAAAAATATGGACCTTCTCCAACAAACAGAAACTACAGAAATTCATCACTACCAACCCCCCACTCCAAAGAATACTAGAAGAAGTCATGAAGACAAAACCAACAGAAGACAGACCAGGAAACAAAGAATAAGGTAAGAATTAGAACCACAAAAGGGTAAACAAATAAACAAAAAAATATGGATAACAGTATATCAATATTAACTCTAAATGTAAATGGACTAAACACACCAATTAAAAGACACATCATAGGAGGATGGATCAAAAAACAGAACCCAACCTTCTGCTGTCTACAAGAAACACATTTAATTGCGAAAGATAAACAGAGATTAGAAGTTAAAGGATGGAAAACAATCCTACAAGCAAATGGACCAAGAAAGAAGGCAGACAGCTATACTTATATCAGATAAAATAGACTTCAAACTTAAGAAGGTAAAAAAAGACAAAGCTGGTCACTACATCATGATAAAGGGGACAATAAAACAGAAGGATATAACAATCATCAACATATACCCCCCAAATGAAGGAGCACCAAAATATATCAGACAATTATTATCATCCCTGAAAACAGACATTAAAGAAAATACATACATAGCAGGAGATTTCAACACCCCACTTTCTCTATTGGACAGATCAAGAAGACAAAAAGTAACCAAGGACATTAAAGCGCTAAATAAGGACCTAGACCACATGGGATTAACAGATATCTATCGATCACTTCACCCCCGAAAATTGAATACACATTTTTCTCAAGTGCGCATGTAACATACTCCAGGATCGATCACATATTAGGCCACGAAACAAACCTCAACAGATACACTAAGATGAAAATCGTACCAGCCTTCTTCTCTGATCATAAAGGAGTCAAACTGGAAATAAATCATAAAAAGGAAAAAAGAAACCTCCTTACCTCATGGAGGCTGAAACCCACATTACTGGAAAACCAATGGATCAATGAAGAGATCAAAGAAGAAATTAAAAAATATCTAGAACTGAATGACAATGAGGACACAACTTTCCAGAAGGTCCGGGACACAGCAAAAACAGTAATAAGAGGAAAATATATAGCATTACAAGCTCACATCAAGAAAAAAGAAACAACCCAAAGAAACAATTTAATCTCAAAGAACTAGAAAATGAACAACAAAAAAACCCAAAAGACAGTTTAAGAAAGGAAATAATAAAAATCAAAGCAGAAATAAATGAAATGGAAATTAAAAAAACAATCCAGAAGATTAATGAAACCAAAAGCTGGTTCTTTGAAAAAATAAACAAAATAGATAAACCACTAGCCAGGCTTACAAAGAAAAAATGAGAGAAAACACAAATAAATAGGATCATAAATGGAAAAGGAGAAATCACAACGGACACAGCAAAAATAAAAAAAAATAATCAGAGATTACTATAAACAGCTATACGGAAACAAGTATAACAACCTAGAGGATATGGACAAATTCCTAAAACTATACAATCACCCAAAACTAGACAAAGAAGATACAGAACACCTAAACAGACCAATCACAAGTAGTGAAATTAAAAAAGTAATTAAAAACCTCCCCAAAAACAAAAGCCCAGGACCAGATGGTTTCAAAAATGAATTCTACCAAACATTAAAAACGAAATAGTACCTATAGTACACAAACTCTTTCAAAAAATCGAGAAGGAAGAAGTACTACCAAACACATTCCTGGAAACAAATATTACTCTAATACCAAAACCAGACAAAGACAATACAAAAAAAGAAAACTACAGACCAATCTCCCTAATGAATACTGATGCAAAATATTCAACAAAATCTTGGCCAATAGGATCCAACAGTGTATACATAAGATAATACACCACGACCAAGTGGGGTTTATTCCAGGGAAACAAGGATGGCTCAACATCCGAAAATCAATCAATGTAATCCAACACATCAACAAAAAGAAAAATAAAGACCATATGATCATATCAATAGACGCTGAGAAAGCATTTGACAAAGTGCAACACCCATTTATGATAAAAGCCCTTGAAATCCTTGGAATAGAAGGAACATACCTCAACATAATAAACCATATACGACAAACCCATTGCCAGTATTAGACTCAATGGTGAGAAGCTGACAGCCTTTCCCCTAAGATCAGGAACAAGGCAAGGATGTCCACTCTCACCATTACTTTTCAATATAATACTGGAAGTCCTAGCCAGAGCAATCAGACAAGAGAAAGACATTCAAGGGATCCAAATAGGAAAGGAAGAAATTAAACTGTCTCTATTTGCAGATGACATGATAATATATATACAAAACCCTAAAAACTCCATAGAAAAACTACTCAAAATAATAGACCAGTTCAGTACAAGCAGGATACAAAAATCAATGCACAAAAATCAGTAGCCTTCCTATATGCAAACACCCAATCTGAAGAAGAAATTAAGACATCCATCCCCTTCAAAATCGAAACCAAAAGATTCAAATATCTGGGAATAAATCTAACAAAAGACATAAAGGACTTATACAAAGAAAACTACAAAACTCTGTTGAAAGAAATAGAAGAAGACACAAGAAGATGGAAAGGCATCCCCTGCTCATGGATTAGAAGGATTAACATTACCAAAATGGCAATCCTACCAAAAGCAATTTACAGATTCAACGCTATTCCAATAAAAATCTCAATGACATTCTTCAAAGAAATAGATTGACTACTGATGAAATTCATATGTAACCACAGAAAACCTCGCATAGCTAAAGCCCTACTAACTAAAAAGAAAGAAAACGGAGGAATTTCACTCCCTGATTTCAAACTCTATTACAAAGCCATAATAATTAAAACAGCATGGTACTGGAACAAAAACAGACAGAAAGACCAATGGAACCGAAC
>PVIJ01008193.1:28735-54968 GCA_004024925.1 Scalopus aquaticus
CATATCTATGAACAACTAATCTTTGACAAAGGAGCAAAGAAAATGCAGTGGAACAAGGACAGTCTATTCAATAAATGGTGCTGGGAAAACTGGACAGCCACATGCAAAAAAATGAAGCTAGACTACTACCTCACACCCTGCACAAAAGTCAACTCAAAATGGATAAAAGACCTGGATGTAAGACATGAAACCATAAAATGTATAGAAGAAAATACAGGCAAAACTCTACACGTCATACATCTCAGCAAAATCTTGAAAGACACATCCCTCAAAGTGAAGGAAATGAAAGACAAGATAAACAGATGGGATTACATCAAAATAAAAAGCTTCTGTACAGCAAAAGAGACATTAACCAAAACTAACAGACACCCTACCAACTGGGAAAATATTTTTGCACACAATACATCCAATAAAGGACTGATAACAAAAATTTACAAGGAACTCAGACAACTCAACAAAAACAAAGTCAATAACCCAGTCAAAAAATGGGCAGAAGAGCTCAAAAGGCACTTCTCCAAAGAAGAAAAGCAAATGGCCAACAGATACATGAAAAAATGCTCAAAATTACTTATAATCAAGGAATTGCAAATCAAAACCACTATGGGATACCACCTCACACCTGTGAGGATGGCACACATTAAAAATACAAGCAACAACAAATGCTGGAAAGGATGTGGAGAAAAAGGAACCCTTCTACACTGGTGGTGGGAATGTGAACTGGTCCAACCACTATGGAAAGCTGTATGGCGATTCCTCCAACTGCTCAACATGGAGCTTCCATACGACCCAGCAATACCACTTTTGGGAATTTACCCAAAAGACACAAAATCACTAATCCGAAAGGATACATGCACCCGTATGTTCGTTACGGCGCTGTTCGCAATAGCAAAGGTATGGAAGCAACCCAAATGTCTAAAAATAGATGATTGGATCAAGAAGATGTGGTACATATACACAATGGAATACTGCTCAGCATTGAAAGAAGATTAAACACATGCAATTTGCAGCGACATGGATGGAATTAGAGGGGATCATACTCAGTGAAATAAGCCAGAAAGCAAGAGAAAAATATCGAATGGTTTCACTTATAACAGGATTATAAGGAAACCAAATAGGAGAGAGAAATTCAGCAGGTGGGGAGAGGGCGGGGGGAGGGGAGGAAAAGGGCACAAAATGGAATAGAAAAGAACACAAGGGACCATGGACATGGATCACGGGTGAATTGGTGGTGGGCTACCCAACGGGAATACAAAATGTAAAAGACATAAAGAACAATAAATATATATATTAAAAAAAAAAACTAAAATATTACACAGTCATCCAACTTCTGGATGGATTCCCCAGCCCCCCTTCTTCTCAGGATTTTGCTTGGTGCCCAAAGTTGTTGCTGGTCAAGCTAAAATGTAGAGTCAAGCAGGGGGCCTCTCACCAGGATAAAAGTCTTGGTATGAGGATATCTGCTGAAAACAGCAGGCAGACATTATGACCAGATTAGCATAACCAGCTAGACCAAGTTAACAGGAATTTAAGTGTAAATAGGGACTATAGAGAAGATGTTTTGATCACCAGCAACAATGTAGCCGCCCAGGCAACAGGCCCTAGTCACTCCCCCCTAGCTTGTGCCATACAATTATGGATTGTCAGTACAAGTCCCCACCACCACATTTCTCCACACATTCCTCCACATACTTGCCCACCTTCCCTGAATCTGACCCACTAATAAATGTGAGACTGGCCAGGGAAAGGGCCACTAAATCTCCAGAGTTGTAAGCTCCTTGAAGTCTCTCTCTCTCACTACTTGGACTTTGAATTGTCTTTCCTCCATCCCGTGGCGCTCCCAACACCGCCACCCCAAGAGGTGACAGGTATATTGTTAGGTCTGGGCCTGGGTTGGCAGAAGGGAAGCCATGATGGCCTCTCAGTCACCTGAGCAGAGAACAACTTAACGAAAAACAACTTCCTGACACCTTGGCCCCCATCCCCTCACCACCCTTACCGGAACACCAGATAGTCCAGTCTGATAAAGGGGGACCGAGAGGAAAAACAACTCCTTCTGAAAAACAGCTCCTTCCACATAACTGAAGATCTGTTGCAGACCCCATGGGCTAAACACCGCCCTATATAAGTTCCCCTCACTTGACCCAGGGTGCGACTTTGTGGACCTCACCCTAGGGGTCTGTAAACCTCACCGGGAGCCACAATAAAGACTTGTTTTGAGTCATAATGCCTGCCTGCCTCTCTTTTCTACCTGTGTCTATCTTTCGTAGATATAACCAAAATAATTGAAATCAGGATCTTGAAAAGATTTCTACATTCTCTTTTTTGCTATAGCATTACTCACAATAGACAAGATCTGGAAGCAACTCAATTATCCAACAACAGATGAATGGATATAGAAAACATGATATATAAATTCAATCAAATACTGTTCCAGCTTAAAAAAAAAAAATCCTGTCATCTGCAACAACATGGAAAAACCTGGAAGATTAAGTGAAATAAGTTAATTGTGGAAGGACAAACACCATATGATTCCACTGATAATATATTTAAATAATCAAACTCATAGAAGTGGAGAATACAAAAGTGGTTTTCAGGGACTGAGGGTAGAGGACATGGAAAGTTGTTCAATGGGTATGAAGTTTCAGTTATGCTAGATGAATAAATTCTAGACATTTGTTGTACAGCACAATGTTTAGAGTTAGCAATACAGTATTATCCACTTCAAAATTTTGTAGATCTCATCTCAAATGTTCTTACCCACAAAACAAACACAAATAAGGTACAAGGAAACTTAAGGAGATGTAGGCTATAGCTTGACTGTGATGATATTATGATGACTGTGTGTATGTACAAATTCATCCAATTGAACACATTAAGTGGAGTTTATTGCATATCAGACAAATTTAAAACTGACCCTTGAAAGCTGACCATTGATCTGAAGCATCTAGGATGAGAGAGGGAAGGAAAAGGGGAGAGGGAAAATCAGGGGCATGGAGGAGAGCACAACAGACTGATGGAGAATTATTGGTGCTTTGTTAGTGGGAGAAGTATGGAGACACACCTAAGGAGAGAAACCCTATATTGTGGAAAAACTAACAAGGATTTAAAATAATAACACTTGTAAAAATATATTAAAAAGAAAAGAAAAAGTATGAGGAAAAGAGATAGAAATACAGTCCCATCTTTTAAAGTTTTTCTGTGTTAGGAGTCAGAGAGTTGGTGCAGCAGTTGAAGGAAAATGGGAGATGAAGTTAACTTGTTTTTCTTAAAGCTGTAAAACTGCATTATACTTATAAGCTGATGCAATAATCTAGTAAGGGTTGGAGAACTGAGAAGAACATTTAACAGCATCTGTGTATGGGGCATAGTGTTGAGATCTAGAGTAAAATTGGCCTAAGATAGGAGGACAAAAGTTCAACCGTTGTAAAAAGAAGTATGGTTTAAGTATAGCATACAGATATGCTGCTCGGGGGTAGAAGGATATTATCAAGGAACTGTTCCATTTCCTCAATAAAATAAAAAAGAGAATCCATTGTTGGTTAGTAATCTCTTCTCCCTAATTTCATGTTTAATATTCATGGCCTCTTTCTGAGTTTTCATTCCCTCAACCTTAGGGACTTTTTTGATTGATGAATTTGGGAGGATAAAATGAGACTCTTTAGGAAAGTCCAATAGAAAGTGTATATTACACTCTGGTCCTCTGTGCCAAGTGGTTTTTAAGAAAATACTCTGTCTAGAGCAATAAGACAAGAGAAAGACATACAAGGAATCCAAATAGGGAAAGAAGAAATTAAATTATCACTTTTTGCAGATGATATGATAATATGCAGAGAATCCAAAAAACTCCATAGAAAAACTACTCAAAATTATAGACCAGTTCGGTAAAGTAGCAGGATAAAAATCAACGCACAAAAATCAGTGGCCTTCCTATATACAAACACTCAGTCAGAAGAAGAAATCAAGAGAACCACCCTCTTCAAAACTGAAACAAAAAAAATAAAATACCCGGGAATAAACCTAACAAAAGAGGTAAAGGACTTACACAAAGAAAACTATAAGACCCTATTAAAAGAAATAGAAGAGGACACAAAAAAATGGAAAGACATCCCACGTTCATGGATTGGAAGAATTAACATTATCAAAATGGCCATACTACCAAAAGCAATTTAAAGATTCAACGCTATTCTGATAAAAATCTCAATGAAATTCTTTAAAGAAATAGAGCAAATATTGATGAAATTCATATGGAACCACAAAAAACCTTGAATAGCCAAAGCTCTCCTGACTAAAAAGAAAGAAAATGGAGGGAGTACACTCCCAGATTTCAAACTATACTCCAAAGCCATAATAATTAAAACAGCATGGTACTGGACCCAAAACAGAAGCACAGACCAATGGAATTGAACAGAAAACCCAGAAATAAATCCACATACCTATGGACAACTAATCTTTGACGAAGGAGCGAAGAATATACAATGGAACAAGGTTAGCTTGTTCAATAAATGGTGCTGGGAAAACTGGACTACTACATGCAAAAAAAAAAAAAAATGAAGCTGGACTACTACCTCACACCATGCACAAAAACCAACTCAAAATGGATAAAAGACATGAATGTAAGACCTGAAACCATAAAAGTTACAGAAGAAAATATAGGCAAAACTCTACATGACATATATCTCAGCAAAATCTTTAAAGACACATCCCAAAAAGTGAAGGAAGTCAAGGAAAAGATAAACAGATGGGACTACATCAAAATAAAAAACTTCTGTACAGCAAAAGACACAGTAATCAAAACAGACACCCTACTAATTGGGAGAAAATCTTTGCACATAATACAACGGATAAAGGACTGATAACTAAAATCTACAAGGAGCTCACACAACTCAACAAAAACAAAATTAACAATCCAGTCAAAAAATGGGCAGACGAGCTAAAAAGACACTTCTCCAAAGATGAAAAGCAAATGGCCAACAGCAATATGAAAAAATGTTCAACATCACTTATAATCAGGGAAATGCAAATCAAAACCACAATGAGATACCACCTCATGCCAGTGAGAATGGCGCACATTAAAAAAAAAAAAAGGCAATAACAAATGCTGGCGAGGATATGGAGAAAAAGGAATTCTTCTACACTGCTGGTAGGAATGCAAACTAGTCCAACCACTGTGGAAAGCTGCACGGTGTTTCCTCAAATTAATAAATGTGGCGCTACCATATTGCCCAGCAATCCCACTTTTGGGAATCTACCCTAGGACACAAAAACACTAATCCGAAAGGATACACGCATCCGTATGTTTATTGTAGCACTATTTACAATAGCGAAGATATGGGAACAACCCAGATGCCCAAAAACAGATGACTGGATCAAGAAGATGTGGTACATATACACAAGGGAATACTATTCGGCATTCAAAAAAGATAAACACATGCAATTTGCAGCAACATGGATGGAACTAGAAGGGATCATGCTCAGCAAAATAAGCCAAAAGGAAAAAGAAAAATATCGAATGGTCTCACTTATAACAGGAGTATGGGGGAACCAAATACAAGAGCGTCAATCAGCGAGAGACGGGGTAGGATTGGGGCTCAGAATGGGGGAGAGGGGAGCACAGGGGACTGTGGTGATGGTTCATGGGTGAATTGGTGGTGGGAAACCTACAGGGAATATACAGTAATGTAAAAGAATTTACACAAATAAAAATAACAAAAAAAAAAAGAAAAGAAAATACTCTGTCTCTGGGAAGGAAAAAAGACCTACCGTTTTCTAGGCAACCTTAGACTGAACGGGTTTCTGTACCAGTAAGTCCATTATCTGCAGATATATATTCTATTTTCTTTATCAGCACTATAGATGATATCTTTAACCTCCATCTGCTGACGCTTATGCCTTTCTCCCCAGAGATTTTGAACCTCAGGTGGGAAGGAATAATAACATCTATTTAGACCTCTTAAGCCACAATAATCATCAACTAAGTTTGAGTAGGGTAGTAGGATTGTTAAAAGTTTGAGAGAAGAGAGAGAAAATGAGGTAAAATTGTCCTCAGAAAGAATACAAGAGTAAACTGACTTTGCAAATGTGGTATGGGCTCAACTGAGATTTGAAGTAATTTAAGAAAAAAACCACAAAAATCATGGTTTTAAGGATTTTTTTTCTAAGTACATTTATATGCTCAGGTTCAGTTGAAAAAAATACATCCTGATATAGTTAGTTTAACCAGAATTGGTTTTTTTCCTAGGAATTAAGACAGATGGGGTAGAGAGACTAAAGTACCTGAAGGTGTATGCAGAGGAATGACTGTAAAGATAAGTAATGAACTTTAAGCTAAAGAAAGGAAATAAGGACACAAGTAGGGCAACAGTACTGAAAAGACATTAGGGTCAATGTTTTGAATTCCTAGTGGCGGGGTCACAGCGGAGTGTGAAGAGGACTAGTTGAAAAAATAAGAAATGTTTGGGTTCACATTTTGTTTTCTCTGTAAAGGGATATACAATGGCATCTAGACTAGATGACTAGACTTGAGAAGGATGCAAATCAAAGAACTGATAGGCCAGGACATTCGAATATTAAATGTTGAAATCACTAAAAATAATGACAGTAGTTACAAGTTTGTTGAAATATAAATGTTCTCTAAAATGTTTTTCAGCTCTCCATATGCTATATTTCTATTATTAAAACCTGTACAGGAAAACTGTCCCTGATTGGCTTATCACATACCATGAGATGAAAAGACAGCCATCAATAGAACAAGGCCTAGAGGGAATCATGTCAGTTGAGCTGGAAAGTCAGTAGGCTGTCCTAATTTCCAAATCAATGTTAAAGACCTTCACTAATGGATCTGTTACAAATTCAAGTAAGTGTGGCTACATGTAAAGTTCTCAGAGTTACCTGAAAAAAAAGCTGAGATGCTACTTGAGGTAAATGATATGATGGTGTCACAGTTGCCATGCATAGTTTCAATTCTAATCTAAATGCCTTAGACAAGAGTTATTAACACTTCTCAATCAGCAGGTTTTTTTCCGTCTATGCCATTATGTACACAGCCACCATAGGAGGATATAGTGTTATAAAGGGAAAAACAAGATCATGCATTGGTTTTCTATACATACATTGGTTTTCTTTTTTTTTTTATAATATATATTTTTATTGTTATTTATGTCTTTTACATTTTGCATTCCCCTTGGGTAGCCCACCACCAATTCACCCGTGATCCATCTCCATGGTCCCTTGTGTTCTTTTCTATTCCATTGGTTTTCTATATAATGATAATGATAATGAAAGGGTCATGTTCTCCATACTTGGAAACTATGCATCTTGTTAACCAATAATTAGTAGGCAGATATTTGCTGAACATCAACTGTATGTAGAGCATTAGGATGAGTCTTGAATGGTAAGATTGGTAAAAGAGAAGTGGAATCTCAACAAATAAAACCTACTAAGGAGCCAGGATATATGCATATATTTAAACACACACACACACACACACACACACACACACACACACACACACACACACTTCCAGAAAGAGTACGACTGTATACTTAGTCATAGGCACTGACTTGCACATATAACACTCCACTGACTTACACACATTACACTCTACAAAAAGGAACAACACATGTAGAACACTCCAGTGTCATTGGTTCAGCTATCTTGTGACTGGACAATCCCCCAACTTGTAATATAGCATATGAATTCTTCTTGTCCATATAATTACCAAAGCAAGATTGAAATAATGACATGGTTTCACATGTGACTTGATGATAGAAGATAATGTACAGCTGATAGAACATGTGGACTTTCTGTAAACTGCTTCTAGTAAGAGTCATTTCTCAAGAAAAATTAATAGAATGTTATATTGATGCCTACTTCAATCTCCTACAAAATTTTAGCTAATTTATATTTTGGGACCTGATCATTACTGAGTACTAGCAACAAGTTTCTTAAACTTCTTTAGATCTCTCTTTTTCTGTCTCCTAGTTTTATACACACAGTGGTTTAGTACTATAGCACATATGGGGAAATTTGGCATGGAACTACCAGAACACCAAGATGACATCATGACATTCTCCCATATAAAATTCACAACTAAAGGGTGATTAGTCACAGAACCATCCTCGCTCTAGTCAAGAATAACAAGTGATAACTCCTTAACAAAACCCTACCTGTCTCTCAAGAGTCACCTCCATCCAAACAATCTGGCCTTAAGATCCTATTTAGACTCCATCTTGTGGAGATCACACGGTGAAAAGAACAGTGGATTATCAAAACTCTTTAATTCTAATTAAGACTTCCACTGAAATTGATGTATTCTTAGTCAAGTCTTCTTGTTTCATGATCTAGTGTAGAACTACATATATTCAAATAATGTCTTTAAATAAGCATGGCTTTGTTTGGCCTTGAAAGTCAGGCAAAATGTGTTTTTAAAAAACAAGATTTTAATAATAATGATCACTATAAAATAATATGTAATATGAAGAACATTTCTCTATTATGAAAGTACTTTCAAGGTTAAATGTTTGATGATCTTCCACAAATAAGTGAGGTTGACAGGACTGACAGACCATGCCCATTTTACAGATGTGGAAACCAGGGCTCATAATAATAAATCAACTTAAAAATCTAACTGAAAAAGCAACTCTGAGTCCCATACGGTCAGTTTCTTGATTCCTACTGGGTAGCATTGGCTCTGTCCTTAACATTATTGAGTGCCATGTCTTCTGCCTGATGTGCTCTGTTACAGAGGCCAATTAAGACCAGTCCATTGATTTCACAGTCCTTGTAAAGGGGAAAATTGCAAGGGGTAATCTACTAAAGAGAAGGAAGGAAGGAATGGCACCTGCCGCTTGGAAAGAGAGCCTGACACTTGCCAGGAAAATTCAGGCACTGTCAAGACAGTGGGAGACCAGGAAACAAGAAAAGGTTTAATATTAACTGAGAATCAATTTTCCTGAAATGATAAATCTCTTTTCCAGAATTCTGGCCCTACAGAAGGTTTGCATTGGGTTTCACATGGAGATCATCAAACTGAACATGACAGAAGACTGATGTGCACAGGAATTATAAATGAATTTATATGTCTGAGAGGCCAAATGGCAGAGTCTAGAAAAAAATCAATGCATTCAGCAGGGAGGAGAGAAAAGCCTTTGAAGCCAGACATACACCAGAATCCTGACTCTGTCACTCACTAGCTTTTTGACTTTGAGCAAGTCATTTAATACTCATGCATCACAGTTTTCTCATCAATATAATGCACTGTTATAAATATTAAAAGTAATATTCTCTGTAAAAAAAGGAATGTGAGGCAAAAATAATACTTTTACTTAAATTTGCTCATTAATGGCTCCTAGCAATAATATAGTACCTTACATACTTTTAAAAATATATATTTATTTATTTATGCATATAAGAGCTGGGGTGTATGTCAGAAGTGTGAGGGGAGGGTGAGAGGATTCACCAGAGAGAGTGGGGAACAGAACAGGAAGATCGACTGAAAAACACTGCTGAGGGGAGCAGCGGGCACGACAGGAGAGATGTGCTGTGCCATGTGGAAGATCCCTGGCTGGGGATTAAACTTGTGCTGCAGTGGCTGTGGATAGCTTCATAGTGCTGAGACCTAACCCCATGTGCCACCAGGGAGGCCCTATCCTACAGACTTTAAAGGCTTAGTTCTACCAGTAATTTCTAATGAAAAATCCTCCCTGATCCTACATGCAGAATTCAAGTCTCTCACCACTTGCACAGAATTCTGATCTTGTACTTCCTACTTTCTATGGTAATTATGACAACTTTGAAGCTCTTACATTTATCATTGTATCCCTGGGACCTGGCACATATTAGGTGTTCAGAAAGTGTTGAGTAAATAAATGAAAATCTTTTTAATAGAACAAGAACTTTCCAAGAGCAGAAGCTAGGTCTCATTCTAATTTTAATCCTTATGCGAATAAGGACCCTGTCCATTTTCTTGTTTGTTGATTATTGTCAAACAACAACAACTAGAATGGTTATTAGGGTTAAATGAGCTAAATTTGTATTTCTATCATCCAGTCCAGTACCTGAAACAGAATGGAAGTTCAGTGAATGAATAACTGAATGAAAGCATACTTCTTTAACTGGCCCTGTCACTACAGTAAGTAAAGTTCACCTGCTTGGGGTAACTGGAGAATGATCAGTTAACTGGAAAATGATAAGTTATTAGTGGGTGAGTTCTGGTAAGAGATGGTATTAGGAATGTACAGTTTCATCCAGATGAAGTCACATCTTGGATAACAGAGTTAGAAGTGTCTTTAAAGTCTATCCTGTCATCTTACATTGGTACAACCCCCTTATAGAGGGTTTTATTTTTGTTTCCATAAGGCTAAGAGCAATGAAAGACATCAAAATAACATAGGCAGATTTATATTTTTCAAAAATCAATCTTGCTGCAATATTGAGGATAGTTTGGAGGTAGAAACAACTTGGACAATTGAGGAGACTCCCAGTAGAAGCCACCTGGAGTGTGAAGAGAATATCACAGTAGTCCCAAAGAAAAAAATAATAATTTGAGCTATAGAATGGCATTGAAGATAATAAGAAATATACAGTTTCAAGAGGTATTTAGGAAACAAAATCAACAGAACATGGTGATGAGCTATAAACAGGGGGCAAAGAAAGGAATGGATGAGTAGTACCAGTGTGTTTCATTATTATTTGTCTCCCTGACTGGGAATGACTTCCTTTACAATAAAAGTCTTACTTAAATTTGTTTTGGTATTGCCAGTGCTTTACATTGAGCCTATGTTCTTAACACCTTTAAAGCTTAGTATCCTTACAAGGTGAGGAAAATAATAGTACCAATCTCCTATAGTAGTTATTAGAATTATGATATAACATACTTATCAATGACTAGCAAAATGTCCTAATCACCAATAAAGATTAGTTATCAATCTGATATAAGGTCCAGATAAAAAGAAAAATAACAGTAGTACTAAGAACTATTAGTTATTAAATGTATGCTATATGATAGATTCTTTTCAACAACTATTTTAAAGATGGGGAGACTGGCATTCAAAGATGTTAAATAACTCACCAGTAAGAGGTAGAAAATGAAAAAAAAATGGGTCTGTTTGAAGTTCAAGGCTCACTTATGTTCCTATTTACTAAACTATTTGAATCAAGGCTTTAATTATATTATATACAGTGGAAAAGACAGGAATCAGAATTCCCAGGTAAAGGTACTGAGACTTGGAATTGGGAGAGGCATCAAGGAGCCAGACAAAACCTGGGACCCTGCAGAGAGGCACCCGAGCATTCACACATTTCATGAACCAACAACAGCATGAGCCACATACATGAGACATGCACTCCATAATTCATTCTGGATAATGGATAATTATAGGAAGTTGTCAGATTCAATAGGCAAATGCTAGGGAAATAAAAACAACAAATTATGTGAGAGCTGATATTTGTTCAAGCAGACATCTGTCTTCTGTTAGAGGATTTAGGGATGTTTTTCAACACAAGGTTTTAAATATGGCTTGGAAAAACCTCTCCTCAGCATGGTTTACAGGATAGAGCCAAATTCATGCTTTCAGTGGGTCTTATATGCACAGAGGGCTGGTCCCTACAGCTAGTGGGAACAAGAGGCATATTTAGGCTCAGTCCCCCTCCCAGACAAACCAAACTCTTCTCCTGCTCAGAATGCACTTTCTGCTCCTGTGAGACCACGATCCACACCACCTCCACTTGTGCCCAATTAATTCGCACCTCCGCAACTTTGCACACTCTATAACCACGAATGTCCTCCTCCCTCTTCCCTGTCTCTTCAAAATCATCCTTAAACTCCCAGGTTCATTAGAAAATCTTCCCAAATGTTCCATCACACACTGCCTGCCAGATCACACCTAACCTGAGATCCAAAAATACTTGGCTCTGAGCTACAAGGCCTAGAACTTGATCATCTATTGGAACTTTGGAGTAAGAGGAAATAATAGTGCATTCAGTTAGAAGAATGAATCCTCAGCCACAGTTCTGCTACTTCCTAGCTACGGAGCTTTGGGCAAGTCTTAAACCTCCCTCTGAGCCTTAATTACCTCCTCCATAAAATAAGAATAGTAATACTTACTCAGAGGGGTATTTCATAAATTTAATGAGGCAATACTTTTAAAGCAGCCCTCAAAACATACTCTTCAGGTTGAATCCAGTGTTGTGTACTGAACTCATCTAAGTGTGTGCTTTATTTTTGGGAGCAGGTATTATATTCTCCTCTTTCCTCAGATTAACAATCTGCTTGGTTGCATTTTCTTCTTTTCTCTACATGACACATATAAGATAAGCAATCCAGCCAATCCAGACCACTGAAGGCTCTGAATCAGGGTCATAATGAATTTGGTCTTACTTGTTCTGCTCAACAGAGTTTCTAAGGAAACCAGGGCAAGCACTACACAGAAGATGAGGAAGAAAAGGACAAGAGCTTCCTTTTCTCACAGACAGCCAGGAATTTAAATCAAAAAGTAAGCTAAGGGCAGTAGGATATTGGCAGTTGTAGTTGGTTCTTTTTATTATTATTATTACTTTTATTATTATTATTATTTTATGCATACAAGCTGGGGTGCAGGCCAGAGGCATGGGGCAGTGAGAGGGTTCACCAGAAACAGAGCGGGGAGCAGAACAGACAGATCAACGGAAATACACTGCGGAGGGGAGCAGCGGGCCAGGCAGGAGAGGTCCACAGCACCATGTGGGAATATCCCCAGCAGGGAGTCGAATTCGGTCAGAGCACCATAGCGCAGCATTTTAACCTGCTGCGCCACCGGGGAGGCCTGTAGTTGGTTCTTAATATCATTTGGCTCCCAGGGGCCAAGACAGAGGGTTGCCTGCCCTGGATGGCTATATGAAGCCTAGGTTAGACTAGAATGAGTCAAAATGGCTCAGCATATTAGGCCAGTTCATAGGGTTTTACTGGAACAGGGACAGAAAACAGATTAAAAAATGACCATTCTCAGAAATGAATCCTGAAAAACAGTAGGGAATGTCACTAGATTGTGGAGATCCAAGTAGAAGAAACCCTTGATCCTCAAACCTCCCTCTGCACTATAAAACTACAAGTGATAGTACTCAGAGGCTATAATTTAAGTTTATATTGTGTCTGGTACAGACCACAGTTGAAGTGTTTCTGCCAAGGAGATCTGCCTTGCTACATGACAACAATCTGGCCTTGTTCAGTCACTAAACCTGTTTGGATGTCAGTTTCCTCATCTTTTACATGGAGCTAAAAGTATCCCGTGCCCTGGTTATCTGAATTGATACTGTAAGCTTGACATGAAATCATTTATGAGAAAGTGATTTGTAAAGTGTGAAGCATTAGAATGATTATTTTTATTCATTATACCTCATCTTTCTAAGGAGTTTATAAATCCCAGCAGGTACAAGCTGTTCTTTATTCATTGACTAGTTTTTATAATCTAGGGGTGTAAAGGAGGGGGCCATTATTAGTTGAGCTGCCCTCATGCTCAGCACTGTGTTAGCTACCTTACATGTTTGTTGTATTTTTATTTAATTCTCCTAGCAACTATTTCCTTTTCCTCTAGACCTGGCTATGTCCCAAGAAATAACAGATACTGAGCAAATATATCTGGATTGAAATACCATAGTTCCCCCATTCACATTTTGGGGGTTAAATGATGTAATTAGAGAACAGAAGAGGTATAAAGGGTGTAAGTCTGTTAATGAGTGACAGAATGGCAGTGTTCACCAAGTAGGCAGGAGGTGCCAATCTCTTTCTAAACATAATCTCATCATCTAGTCTATTGAAAAACATCAAACTCCTGCTCTTGAGCTTGATCAAATGTAGAAGGTGATCTGCCTCAGGAAGCTTCTTGGCCACAAGGTAATGTTTTATGAATATCCATGTTCAATCCTAAGGATTACATAAAAGTTTAATAACGACCTGTATCTCAGAGGGTATTTCAGGAAGACCATACTTGCTTAGCATATGTGTATATGTAAAGGTGACCTCTATTTGTAATTACACAAAAATCTGTGACTCAAAAAGGTTCTGATTCCTTCTTGTTCTGTTTGAGAGTCTTTAATGTTGATTTTACTGGCTTAGTCTTTCCTATTTCCCCCTTCAAGTCAGCACATAATCACAGTCACTAGAGTCAACTGGTCTCCTCTCTACCCATAATATGCCATGTTCATACTTGAAAATTCCTGCAATTGTTTCCTAACTGGTCTGTTTACCTCTGTTTGGCCTCTTGAAATCCACTGTCTTTTTAGTCACAAAAGTGTATTTCTTATAGTTAAAACTGCTTATGCCCCCCCCCACAGTTCCTCATTGTCTATGGGATAAAGGACAAACACCTTAATGTTTTAAGCTATCCGTCCTCTTTAGTACCCTGTCTCACATACTTATAAGAAGTATATTTATGTACACAACAGTCAAATGTTCTTTTATTGACAGATGTTCAGTTTTCTGAACATTGCTTACTTTTTCTCACCTTTCAGCTTTACATAAACTGGTAAATATGCTGTTCTTCTTCATGCTTAGATAACTCTTACACTTATTTAAGAGTAGGGTCAAGCACTGTTAACCCAAGGAAGACCTCTTGTTCTATAGTCCCTCAACCCACCTTCTCCAAGACTAAATTTGTTCTCTTCCCCAATACTCGCAGAGCCCCCATAATTCATCATAGCACTTCCTATACCATGGTAGTAGACCCTTGTTTTTTGACAGGTCTGACACCTGTACAAATACTACAATTAAAATTATACACTACTTCTGATCTGCCTGTTCTGTTCCCCACTCTGTCTCTGGTGAACCCTCTCACTGCCCCACGCCTCTGGCCTATACCCCAGCTTGTATGTACAAATAAAAAATAAATAAATAAATAAATAAAATTATACACTAACTGAACTACATCATTACAGAGAAACAGAGGCCCAGCAAGGTGAAGTGACTTACTCAACTTCTGGGACTAGAACTCTAATCTCTTGAGTCTTAGCAATTACTTAAAAAGCCAAAAATAAAGAAAACAAGGAAGGAAACTAACATGTACAAGGTCTCAGACATAGAACTGCACCGAATTGGCTCTTTCATACACGCTGACCCTCTGAAACACTTCTCTCAACCATTTGCTCTCCTCACTATTCTGCAAATGGAGGCTGAGTTTCTGTAAGTCCAAGGTTCCTGTGCTAAGTAAGGGCAGAATTGGGATTCCAAGCACATCTCTGCTTCTTGTACCTACTCATCACTTAATACAAGTTTTGCTCTCACTTAAACCACTCAAGGCTGTACTAACTGCTATAGGACAAATAATACAAGAAAAGGGAGGCAGGAATGGTTTCCAGCAAATACAGTTTACATTGGCAAAATGATTCTCTACTCAGCACAGTGAACATGCATCGCTGAACGAAGAGGTGAAGAGAAATGAGGAAAAGTAGCATCAGCAGATGAGATCTCTTTAGCAAAAGCACTGTCACCCTAGTTCCCACAGATGCGTGGCAAATGTCATGATACACAGGTTGCTGGAAACCATGATGCTAATTAGGGCAAAGATGTCTCTTCCTAGACAAAGTCAGGTGACATCTCTGTGTCCTTTAAAAATGACTTTTGACCTTCTATCATAGGTTTCTGTAAAAGCTTACATTTAAATGTCAGTATTTCAATAAAATTACTTCCCATTTGTGCAGTATGAAGAATAAGAACATGGGTTTTTACAAAGTCAGACAGAAGAGGCTTTGGCACTTTAGGCTTGCCACTGACTAAATGTGTGGCCTTAGCTTCTGTGAGCCTTAGTGCCCTCATTTAAAAGATGAAGACAATGATAATGTCCTTTAAAACTGTCATGAGACTGAAATACTATGACGTTTTGAGGTAAAGGACCTGGCACAGGACACAGTAAATGATAGATCTCTTCCCTTTATTTCTTGCTAATTATAATCTTCCTCTAAGTGTTACATGTATTTGATCCTCACAAGAATCCTATGAGTCAAACAGTACAGATGTTATTTTCCCATTTTACAGAAACTTTGGAACTCAAGATGATTGGCTTAGAAGCCTCCAGTTAGTGAGAACATGAAATGGAAAATAAACCCAGGTTTTTCTAGTCCATGTTGTACTCAATTTTTCTGCTCACAAATATCCACATAGTAGGCTCTATGGAGATAGCAGTAGCTAAGACAGACCAAGTGCCTAGGTCCACAGAAAATTCCTCCTGACATAGCAGATTTTACAGAAAAGGGCATATGAAATAGCCATAGAAGGCAGAGATGCCACACACACTAAAAGTGAGCCAGCTATAAGCAAGGCATCGTAGAGAACATATGTGTATATGCCAGTCCCCTGGCTGCTAAGGAGGGATCCCCCAAAATCTGGCTGTAGGTGATAGCATTTGTCCAAAGTTAATGATATGCTGAAGGGTCAGTTACTTGTTACCACAATAATACAACAAACCCTCTTTCCTCTTCACCACCCTTGGAACAGGCTACGATGTTACTTTAGAAACGTTTCAATGTGTCTATAGAGCTATTTTAGCATTCTCTTAGTTATACCAATCAACACTTCAAAACAAGAGAAACTTGGACATATGTTCTTCCTGATCATGCCTCACATTGAACTAAAACAGTCTTAACACATTAAAAACACGAAGGAAGTTCTTGCTACTTCCCCCTCACACCTCCCTGCCTCATGACCCAGTTTAGGGACTGATTTTACTTGGCTTATGCAATGCCCTGCCTAGTTCCCTGCCCTCACATCTCTTCTCTCCCTAAAACTGGAGCTCCTTGAATCAATATTATTCTTGCAAGTATTTAAGGATCCTTTCTTCAGCAGTTCAGGAAAATCAGCATCAAACTGGCTCATCTGATTCAGTCTCAACTTCAGGGAATATACAGGTGACCAGTCAAAATGAGCTGTGGTATCTCTAGCTCTGTTTTCTAGCATTTTCTTTGCAACACCATGAGCTTCCTCCATGCACTCTTGCCTCTAACCAAGCCATCAGCTTCTCCCTCCATTCCTGGCCCTGGGATTAGAATGCCCCTCTGTTCCACACTCAGTGCCAGTTTCAAACTGGGCATAATTTTCCCTCCCAGTCTTATGCCCTCTCCTCCTCTTCTTAAAAGCTTTTCTTTTAGACAGCTTGATGGGTCAATGTTCCTCAACACCCTCTGTTGCAGCCCCATCAATGCATATTTCTTCATGTCTACTTTCATACTGCCCTGTACATGAAATAATCCCATCTAACCTTCATTTCAAAGTGCTTAATCCATTCATTATTCAAGGCCAATCTAAAACTATGGCCTTCTCTGTATTCTATAATCCTGACAAAATGCAGGAAAACTCTAGTATGGTTGAAAGTTGTGTACTCATGCTATGTCTAAGTTTGCAGTCCCTGGGAAACTCAGTGAAGCTTTTTGAGGCCCAGATACCTCATTTGTGAAGTGGTAGTGATAATACCAACCCCCAGGCTGATGATAATTTTAGGACTGGTACACTGCAGGTGTTCAGTGTACTTGTAAGAGGGTGGGTACACAAACAAGTATCACAGGACTTGGAATGTGATGTGCACCAAAGATTCCAGAAAGGAGGCTAACTCACATTTACTTGTTGGGCTCACGGAAGTCTTCTTATAGGAAAAAAAACCTGAATTGAGCTTTGGAAAGTAGTTAGAATGTCAATATACAAAGGCAACAGGGAAAAGCATCCTAGGAAGAAATAATAGCCTAAGTAAAAGGATGCAAGTGGGAAAACATTGTAATAACTGAATGGACAATTCACAAATGTTGACTGAAGCAGGAGGAGAGGGAAGACTAGCCAAGGGATACATTGCTAGAAATGTTTTTGTGCTGCAGATGCAAACTATGTCACCTACGTGAACAAATGACTGAAGGGAATATTTATAAAAATTCTAACACCACCAGGAAACTTGGAAAACATACCAACACTTCTCTGGCATGGATCTATGAGAAGGTTTCGGTGATAACAATTTGGTTTTTGCCAGCTTTCATAAAAGGTGTGAATAAGAGTCAGAACTTTTAGTACAAAGGGAAAGCTCAAAGCATGCATTTTTTTTTTCCTTTTCTTTCTTTTTCTTTTTTTTTTTTCTTTTTTTTTTTGGTTAAGACACAACAGCCTTTTTGGGCTTTATTAGAAAATTCTCGTGCCAGCTGTCTCTTTTCTCTGACTCACATTCACACAATATGCCTCTCTCTTGTTTCTCGTCAGCTCTGCACTCAGATACTAATGAGTTTTCGGGAATAGAAAACCCAACGGAATATTAAAATTGGAAAGAGGAGCTCGTTGAGTTAATTTCGCCGAAGTGCATCACAACATACTGCAATGTTGTAAGAACGAATATTCAAATAGGAATTCAGTCATGGGAAAATTAATTAAGGAAAATGTTATTGCTAATATTGCTTTTTATACATATACATATGCAGAGACACACAACCATCTATTGACTCCACTGTTAACAATAATAAAAGTTAACATTTATGAAAGTCAAATGTTCAAGACTGCTTGCTGAGTTGGTGTCAAAATTTTTAACTATGATTCCAGGAAGCTTTTTCTAAGAGACAAGCTCATCATGTAACAGTACCACTTAAAATTCTTTAATAAACATCATTCAGAATAAAGGAAAAGTCCTCAAGGCCATTATCTTCACTATATAATTTATGTGTATCTCACCTCATTTTATCTACCTGCATTCTTCCACATATGTTGCGTTTTTGCAAATCTCACTGTCTTTCCACATACTGTTCTTTCTGTGTATAACATACTTTGACCCTTTTCATATGCAGCTCAGTGCCACTCCCACTCCCCTCTATTACTACACCCTCGTGGGTGTTCCTGTGTAGACTTGGTGTTAGTTAACAGCAAACTCATGCATCTATAGAATGCTAGAGACTGTGCCGGGCAATTGAATATTTGATTATCAAAGTCTGTTTATTTGGATTTTCATCCACAAGACAGTACATTTACTGGTTGATTAAAGAAATACTATATAACAGCATTACACTCAGAATTAGGATTCAATGGTGAATAAGAATATAAAAACAGACAAGTTAATTACATAAATAATTATTACAAGCCTTTTGAGTAATCATCTCGATACACCCTAACACCTGAATATTTCTTGAACGAACAAGTGGAAAACCAAATGGGTAAGTGGATGAATATGTTGTTTCATAATATGGGAATTAAGCAAAGTAGCACACAGATCCCAGGGAACATAATATTAAAAAGCAATTTGATGTAACAGTAAGAAAACTGAATTTGGAATCAAAATACTGATATTTGGATCATAGTCCTTGGACTTACTAAGTGTGAGACTTTGAGAAAGGCTCAACCCCGTGGGGTTTAATTTTTCTGAATCATAAAACACCAACATCTGTTGGTTTAGTAAGAGCTTGAAGTTTTCACTCTTCTCTTCATACCCAAGGAATAGAATCACAAAGCACACAGTGGTCATACCACTCCAGGGAATATAGCTTTTAAGGCCAACTATGAGAGTTGCCTTCTGGAACATTATGTGGTGAAGGATTCTGAGGCAGAATCTAGATTCAGAATTAGCAGTACCATGATTGATTAGGAAAGTCTGTCCATGAGAGCACAAAAGACTGGTAATGCATACAGCCTAGTATTCACTAACACATAAACAATTGATATCCAGAGAAAGTTTCTAGGTAGATGAGTGGTATAAATGTGGGAGCAGCAAGGAATGGGATGGGATGGAATTGAATGAAATGGAATGGAGACCAAAGAAGAGAACCAGAGAATGGCTAACTGAGCTATTACATAAAATTCACCCTAATCTACTTAGAATAATCTGCCTTCTCTTACAGTTATCCAGCCATGTTATCTTCTTCATCTAAACTGTCAATGCCTTGTTTCTGGCACATAGGATAGTTTGACAGTGTTGCTGAATGAGTGAATGAATTAATTAATTAATGAATAACAGAAATTCAGTTCTGCTGCTTTTCTATATGACCTCAGCCAGGTCCTTACTATAACATATCAAATTTGCATGGGCACTCAACAGTTCACAGAGCACATTCACCTCAATTAACTCATTTTATCCTTACCATGATCTAGATGGATTGACAATAGTATAGCTATTTTTAAAACGAAGATGTTAAGACTCCATAATTAAATAGCCTCTTTTATATTTTTACCATTTGATCATCAGTTTGCATATCAATGGAAAAAATTAAAAGTAAATGCTGCTTTGCTTACCTCACTGGTTTGTGGTGAAGTTCCAACCACAGTAAACTAATATGCATTGTTTGAATACAAGTCAAGTCTTGATAATACTTTGCTTGTTGGTAACTTTGCCTTCTTAATTTTAATCTAGCAAAAACATCAGAAAGTGGGTTTTTATAACCAAATTTCATTGATAACTGTGGTTCAAGGCCAAGGTCACTGAAGTTATTAAGTGGTAAAATCACTATGTGTCTAAAACCCATACTCTTTCTGAATTATATGACTTTTCTTCAAAAGGATACTCTTGTTATAAAATAACACATTTTCTTTTTCTTTTCTTCCCAAAACTAAAAATATTAGCCACGGCACATGCCATATATAAACATAATTTACTTTTGGAAAGACAGATTGCTAGTAAGTATGTGATTCTTCACAGAACGACACAAAGCTGGATGGGATGGCTGACCAAAGGCAAACAGGCCCATGTACTAGGATCACCTCTACGTGGACCAACATGTCTGTCTGGGACTGGACCTCCCAGAGGGTCTGAAGCTGCACCCAGAGTTTGTAGGATAAGTAAGGGCAAGCAAAAGGCCTGTGAAGTGCTGCCTATTGAAATGCATGTCTCACAAAATAATCCATAGCTCCCTTGTCTCCTCAGGGCCTTTATTTGTGGGCTTTGTTCATGGGCACAAAGATGAGTCCTTTATTCTATTGTCTAAACAGCAAAATTATGGTTCCCGTAGGGGAAAAGGCTTGGGTCTGAACTTGACTTTTTATCAATCACGTTAACTTGGAAATAAGCTATTGGTTTGACTTTGCATTCATCAGAGTCAAGGGTGGATTGTGTTGCTTTGGTTCCCTTTGTACTTAATTAACAGCCATTGAATACCCATATTAATTAGTGGGGCTGAGAGATATTTTGCCTCACCCTTCACTGTGGTGTATAATTAAAAGCCCCATTAATAAAATAGCTGCATTCATAATTTCTATAAACCTATTATGAAACAATAAACATGATTATAGGGTAGCTTCCCTTACTCTCCAAGCTTCCTTCACTGTTCTTGTCTATTTCCATAAAGGTATTAGAATTGTACAGGAAAGGACAAACTAGAAGAGGTTATAAGTGTTAACTTTGATCTGATGATTCATTGTGTGTAATTAACAGGAAAAATCAGACAAAAGTGTTATTGAAAAGAGTTAGAGAACCACTTGAACTAGTAATATGATATGGTCTTACAAGCATAGAGCTCCTACCTCTTTTGGATTTTAATTTCAAGGAAAACTGAAAGTTTTGTTCTTAATTGGACTAGAAGTATCCATCATGAATGTCCTGACATTTTTTACTTGACTCAATTTAGAAAATTTTATTCAGTACACACTGTGTGTTGAGCACAATGAGTGAGAAATAGAGATGAATCAAAAAGAGTTCCTGATGAATCAGAAACAGTACCTGCTCTCAAAGAGTGTGTTATCTAGAGAAATGGGTAAGTGCCTTAAAACACCAACTCATACAAAGAAGGCCCTGTATGTTGAGAGAAGAAACATTGCCACTTCTGAAACTTTCTCTAAATCGATGCCTCTCACTCCCCTGCAGACTAGACTGGGAATTTTTCCTAGATACCACCATATATGTGTACTTCTACAATAATATAACTTATCAAAGATGCTTCTCTATACCAAAATGAAGGAAATATTAATTTTAACATCAATTAAATTTGTTTTAGTTTAATATTTTCACTGCCGACATATCATGGACAACTCATAAATACCTATCAAATAAATGAATGAAAGGGCATCTGAGTATTAGCCAGTCTTCTTGATCAATTATAATAACCTCATACAGCAGAAACAAAACTCTAGAGGACACACTTCATAAACATTCTCTTATTTGATACTTACAATAGTCCTTGTCCTATTTATACAAGAGAGAGATGGAAAAATGATTAGTTGGTGAGGAGAAGACACCACCCGCACAGGCTGATGCTAAACTTACTGCTCTTTCCTCTATAATAGAGGATCCAGAAGAATCACAAAGAACCACAAAAGATTCTTTTCAGAATTTGTACATGAATGTCAACACTCAGTGAGCTAGTGTTTCCCAGTCTGATAAGTGTTTCTTTTTTGTCCCTGTTGGATTTGAATCCTCAAACTCTCTCTTTAGTGGACACTTGAAGACAGTTTTCTGCTTTTATCTCCACAGCATCTTTTGTTCTTACTGGGCCCACAATAGTCTTCGTGATTATTCAATATAAAGTTCCTAATATATTATGTGCCAATTACCTCAGGGGTTTAATTTTTATACCCCCTTGTATTTTCTATGAGGTGGATTACATAATAGTGACTTAGTAACTATGGATCATATTTAACGTGCAATATTCTACCTGAAAAATTCCTTCTTACAGAAATTCTTCCCTTCTAGGAGTCTACACTGCTGCCTCCCTTTCATCACCTTTCATTTACTTTTTAATCTCCAGTAGAAGGGCGTCTACCATTAAAATTGCTCTCCACTGAATTCTCCTGGTAGTCCAATTAAGTATCCTTTAATGTCCTTGGTTAAATATTTTCTCTGAATCTTTCCAAATGGTTGCTAGTCTGTTTTAAAATGGACACACTAATGAAAACATTGACCTAAAATAACCTTGGGTTCATTAACATCTTAACCGCCACTTTCTGAATATGTGATCCAAGCAGAGGCATGATCTGGTCATGAGGCTATAATGGGCCTGTGAAACCAAGACTCCAGACATCCCACCTTGTCCAAATAGTCCTATAGAAATCCTAATTCCCTTAATAAAGGGAGACCTTGTTTTTGAGAGGGACCTCCACGTCTCCTTGCTTGATTCAAGTAATAAAGCTCTTTTTACAACAAATCTACTTGGACTGGTCAATTAGTTGATGCACGCCAAGCAATGAACCCCTTGATCTAGGTAACAAAAATGCAACTTAAGTGGGGACTGATTTTACTTGGCTTATGCAATGCTTTTCCTTTAATATAGAAATCCCCAGTATAGATGCTGTGCACACATTTTTAGTAAGAGGCACCTCATACCACCTGTTGAGACAACATTTTCACCATTGCATGGCTCCCATTTTTGTCCCCAAAGGAGATCAAAATCTGTTTTCCTATATTTCTAACCACTGAACTAGTTTTGTCTTCTTATAACAGAAAAAAAAAAAAAAACAAAAAAACACTTGATGTCCTGGTACCATGATAGCTTTTTAAAGTTTCGAAGACTGTTCCCTGAATATTATCTCTACAGTAACTAGTTCAGTTCTCCTTGGGTAATGTTTAGGGATCATTGGGCCCTCTTTAAGTCAGAAACTGTATTGGACATTCTGTCACCCAGTGTTCTGTTAGTCCTTGTCTTGGTCCTTGTCTCTTCTCTGTTCTTTGTCATGAACTGTTTTTTGTCTACTTCCCTGCCCCTTCACAGAACTGTATCCCTATGGCTGTGAGGTGAACAGATTATGGGGAAACTCTAAAAGAGCAGGTGGTGCAGAAGTTATCAGGGGACAGACATGGTCATCTCTGCTGTTCCTGTGTATTTAGGATTCTGTTAAATAGGGGTAATGGCACTGAAACAAAACAGACAGTGTGTTGTCCTGTATCCCCCAAGCCTGCCTAATTTCTCTGGGTACTGTCTTCCTAGGCCTCTCCTATCCACATTATCTCACTCCCACCCAATCCTATCACTCTCCCCCAAATTCATTTCCTCTCACTCTCCCCCAAATTCATTTCAGATACATTCCCTTCGACAAGGCTCTACATTAGATGTGGTCAACAGTGCCACCATCTCCATTCTCACTATTGAACATTTATTTCCTCCCATTCCCTCCTGAATCAGAGAGTACACTGGTCGGAACATTCTTCTCTCTTTTCATTTTCTTTTTTCTGACTAAAGCAACTTTGCATTATAACATTACATGTTTGGTTATTCACTATTGAAAATCAACACGCATATGCATTATATTAAGTTCACCACTATAATCCAATCTATCCTTCACCATATCACTGTCCTCTTTTTCCTGATTTAGCCATCCCACTTTCCTCTTTCCTGGTGGTAAAATCACTAATTGGGATTATAGTACAAAAGCTTATTTATATTCTATTTAGTTCATGTGGGGTTTGTTTGTTTTCTCAATATAGCACGTATGTTTGTCTTCTTTGTCTGGCTTTTTAAGTAAGCATAATACCCTTTAGGTCCGTACACATTGTTGCAAATGGTAGTATTTCATCTCTTTTATAGCCAAACAGTACCCCATTCTGTGTATGTATGTATGCATGTGCGCGTGCATGTGCACACACATATGTGCGCACATGCATACATGTGTACATATGTGCGTATATACATGTACGTGTATATGCACATGTACACACATACATACAGATACCATCTACTTTATCCATTCATTAATTGACAGACACTTTGGTTGTTTCCTGTTCTTGGCTTATGTAACTGTTTTATCATTATAAATAGTGCTGCAATAAATATAGTGATGCATATATTGTTTGAATTAGTGTTTTTGTATTTTTCAGTTAAATACCCAAAAAGGGATAACTGGAGAAATTGGAACTTCTATTCTTTTTTCTTTCTTTCTTTTTTTTTTTTTTAAAGGAATCATCACACTGCTTTCCATAATGGTTGTATCAATTTATATTACCAACAGCTTAAAAAGAGTTCCCTTCTCTCCACATCCTCTCCAATACTGTTGTTTCTTGTCTTTTGGATAAAAGCCATTCTCACAGTTATGAGGTGATATCTCATTGCTGTTTTGATTTATAATTCTCTAATAATAAGAGATGATAAACATCTTTTCATGTGCCTATTGGCATTCTGTATATAGTCTTTGGAGAAGTTACACTGACCATTCTGCTTGGTCTTACTTCTCCAGTTAATTTCCTGCTCATTCCATCTTTTCTAAAACTGGGCCTTCCAAGCCTGCCACACAATGATGAAGTCATTTGAATTCCTTGCTGCGAGATATTATAACAAAATATTCAGAGCACCTTACATACTAGTCTAATTTATAAATAAGGAATTTTCAAGTCAAAAAAGTTTAAGAGCACTTGCCAAAGGTTACATAGTTTAAAACTGACTATGCCTTTAAACATTTAACAGATCAAAAAAGCTTTAAGATATTTTACTATGCTGGTCATGTTCCATTTTGTTAAAGTTCCTTTTTATGTGCAGTGCCCAGAACTGGATAAAGTTTAACTGCAATTTTTTATAATGTATATAAGTGTACTAAAGTGCAAAAATATCTCTGCCAAATAAATAAGAAATTAATTCTTTAGTTTTATTCAAAATGCAATGACATTTCATGCTAGGTATTTAAAAAATAAATATAAAATGACATTCAGAAAGTCATTACAGCATCCTTGCTAGGGAATTTCATTTGAAATTACAGGTATAAAGTTGAATCTAATTCTATAGCCCTGTTTAATTAAGTAATCTTCAGTACTCTCTACTGAGGATCTGCTCTACCTTTCTGTCTTCCCAACAGGCTAAATAGATATGGTAAATTTAATTTTGATAACAATTCCTGAATTTTTCCTGTATTCCTATCCAGAAAGAAGACATATGTATGTAGGGGATGAAGGTGAACAAGGTAGAAAATCTTACGGTACTAAAAGACAGTTAGTGAAAAAAAAAATACAATGATTGAGTATTCACTCCAGTGACAACAAAGAAATGAAATTGAGTAATATCTCAATTTCCTCAGGTAATACTATCCTCCAAAGGACTCCCTCAATATTAGAAAATCAACAACTTGCATAGATGAGTACTAATCCACTACTGCATTTGTTTAAATAGAAAATAGTGCAGAATTATACAAGGGAAGATTCATTGCTAAAATATAAAATGTTGATAAGCTGGTCGGCTGTAATATAACAATTTAGATGAAATCAACAATGTCATTCATTCATTATTATAAAAGCATTTTATATAAACTATATATCCAGCAGGCAGAAAGAGAAACTCTAATACACTGCTGATAGGAATGTAAACTAAAGCAGTCGTTTGGAAAGTGATCTGAATCTATCTTAAA
>PVIJ01008193.1:55068-76402 GCA_004024925.1 Scalopus aquaticus
GAAAAAATGCTCAACATCACTTATAATCAAGGAAATGCAAATCAAAACCACTATGAGATACCACCTCACACCTGTGAGGATGGCACACATCAAAAATACAGGCAACAACAAATGCTGGAAAGGATGTGGAGAAAAAGGAACTCTTCTACACTGCTGGTGGGAATGTGAACTGGTCCAACCACTATGGAAAGCTGTATGGAGATTCCTCAAACTGCTAAACATGGAGATTCCATAAGACCCAGCAATCCCACTTTTGGGAATTTACCCAAAGGATACAAAAACACTAATCCAAAAGGATACATGCACCCTTTTGTTCATTGCGGCACTGTTCACAATAGCAAAGGTATGGAAGCAACCCAGATGACCAAAAATAGATGATTGGATCAAGAAGATGTGGTACATATACACAATGGAATACTATTCATCATGGAAAGAAGATAAACACATGCAATTTGCAGCGACATGGATGGAATTAGAGGGGATCATACTCAGTGAAATAAGCCAGAAAGAAAGAGAAAAATATCGAATGGTTTTACTTATAACAGGACTATAAGGAAACCAAATAGGAGAGAGACAATCAGCCAGCGGGGGCGGGGGGAGGCGGAGGGGAAGGAAAAGCGCACAAAATGGAATAGAAAAGAACACAAGGGACCATGGAGATGGATCACGGGTGAAATGGTGGTGGGCTACCCAAGGGGAATACAAAATGTAAAAGACATACATAACAATAAAAATACATATATTTAAAAAAAACTTAAAATGGATATACTATTTGATCCAGCAATCCCACTTTTAGGTGTCTTTGAAAGAATACCCAAAGAAATATGAAACTATCAATTCAAAAAGTAATGGTGCCACAATGTTTATTGCAGCATTATTTATAATAGCTAGGATTTAGAAACTGCTTAATAAAAAATATAGGTGTATCCACGTAATGGTATACTGTCCTAGTCAGCTATAAGAAAAAATTAAATGTTAACATTCACAGCAAAATTCAAAGAACTTGTGAGAATTATGTGTAGCAAAGCAAGTCACAAAAACAAATAATTGGGTGACATCACATATATGAGAAAATAAGGAAACAAAGCAGATGGACATTGATAATCTAAGTGAGGTTTCTGGGATTAAGAGAGTAAAGCAGAAAAAAGGGACAAAGTGATAGGCTATGGGAGAAAAAATAATGGATGAATGAATGAATGAATAAGGAAATTGTGACTATACTGAATATCTCATCCCTGTAATTCATTTTCACATCTTTCTAAATTCCTATCATATTTTCTCATTTTTATAATCACTACTTTGTCTCTACTATGTGCAAAACACTTCTTCAGGGCAGTTAAAGATAACAACATTGAAAAGGAAGAAATCCTAATTAATGAACTTAAAGTATGAGAGAAATTATTGGCATATCATCCACATAAATGAGGACAACAATAAGGTTTAAAGCACTAACTAGTCTGAGAAAGGTACAAAGGGATTTTAGGAGGGACACCAATGAAATATAACAGGGCAAATTGTAAGAAAATGAGTACGGCTATTTTATGTTATTTTTTTTAAAATACCTCCACACAGCAAAAGAAACAATCAGCTGAGTAAAAAGGCAACCTGTAGCATGGGAGAACATGTTTATAAAAGTATATTTATAAGGAATTAATATACAGAGTATATAAAGAATTCCTAAAACACAACAAAAAACAATTATTAATTCTAGGCAAATAATTTGAATAGACATTTCCTAAAAGAAGGTATAAAAATAGCCAACAAACATATGGAAAGATGCTCAATATCACTATTCATCAGGGACATGCAAATCAGAACCACAATAAAATATCATCTCACAAATGCTAAGATGACCACTGTATTTATGACCACTGTGTGTATATGCATATGTTCTGTATGTGTGTGTATATGGATGTGTGTGTGTGTGTGTGTGTGCATGAAGAACAACATGAAATAACAAATGTTGGTGAGGATATGAAGGAATCAGAACCCTTGCTCACTGTTGAATGATTTTTATGAGAAGCTGCTATAGAAAACAATATGGAGTTTCCTCAAAAACAAAAAATAGATCTGCCATATGAGCTAACAATCCTACTACTGAGTTTATCTTCAAAATAATAGAAAATGGGTCCCGAAGACGGTGTGTATATACATTTTTAGTGCAGCAGTATTCAAAATGGCCAAGATGTAGAAGCAACTGAAATATCCATCAATGGTGGATAAAGAAAATATATACATGTTGAATAATGCAATATTATTCAACAGTGAAAACAAAAAGAAAGGAATGCTGTCTTATGTTACAAATGAAAGCATCTTGAGGACATTACTGAGTGAAAAAAGTAATCACAAAGATAACTGCGTGAATTCACTTATATGAGCTATCTAAAATAATTCAGCCCATTAAACAAAAAGTAGAACGGTGAGTACTTGGGGCTAGAGTCTGATGGAAAAACAGAGTTGTTATTCAGCAGGCAAAGAGTTTCAGGATACAAATTTCTGATGTCAAATCCTTAAATTATTTTACATCATAGACTCCTTTGAAATGCTGATATTACATTCAAAACTTTATATACTGTTTTGGGAGTTCAAGAACCCTCTGAAACTATCTGTGCTCATTTACTGACAAATCTCTTCTCTAGGTAATGCTATTCCAAGCTAAGGCAAATAGAGATGTTGAAAGAATGTACAAACAATAAACAATTATATTTGATATTTCATCATGCACAACATACTTTTGGGTATTTTTCTACTCTTATTTAATCCGCCCTAATTCCTACTTTATAGATAAAGATAATAGGGCAATAAGGACACTTACAGCAGACAGGTATAGAATGTGACCCCAGGTTCCCTGACTCCAACTCTCCTGCAGATACTTGGGATTAAGTCGTGGGATTTGGTGAGCTGTGAGAGCTAATTAGAGGTGGGCACCCACCACCACTGTAACTCACATATGTCCAGCTTTTCTAGAGCTACTATCATGCTCAGAGAAGTGAAAATGATTGCTTTGCACAACTAATAAATGACAATGCTCTTGTCTGCAGGTGCTTTACCACACGATCCTTTCCTTTTTGCTGGCTACAGATACTCAGAAAGTAGAATTATATACTGGCCTTGTTTGGGCTGGTTTATCTGTACTCTGAGTATCAAGAAGTTGGGTTACAATCCATAGACTAAACTAATCTCCTTTCTGTGCCTCTTCTCTTAGAGTCAGGGTTTTTAATGAATAGCTTCCTGAAAATTCATTTCTTCTTGCTTTCCCACATGGCTTTAATTTATTGCCAAAGTGACTCCTTGGAAGTTCCATATTTTTTCTTTCAAGGACACAGAGGAAAGCAGCATAGAATTTTTCCTTGGTAAATAAGGCTGCTCCTCTTCTTCATTGTTCCCTGTGTCCCTTAAACAAGCTCCATCCATCTATATTTAGCTCCTATTGATTCTCGCTTAACTGTCTTGTTCCTTTTAGACTCTGAAAAGCACTTTCACTCTGTAGAAACTGAATATATGATATGTCCTCTGACCGCAGTGGGGAAACAAACTAGAGGCATGTGAGAAACAAACACCCAGTTTTGCCCCTGCCCCAGGATCAGTCTCAATAGAAAAGTAGGCAAGGTTAGAGGTAGGGAGGTGGGGTTCCTATTTATAAAGATATTGGACTAGAGAGTCAAGAAAGCCTGGCATGAGCCCCAATCCCAGTTGTGTAATCATTTGACAGTTTCTCTGTGGGCTCAGGTTTCTAGTTTAAAAAATTAGGGTTTTGTACTAGTTGGCCCTAACAGTCATTTTATGTTGCCTTTGACAAATTATATTACCTGTTGCCTATATATTCATTGCATGATATTTACAGAATGTAAAATTACAAATAAATGAAATTTTGGAAAAGTATTTTACAAATGGAAAATTCTTTTATAGATGTACTCGTTGCTCTCATGATATTATGATTGAATTCCTGAATCTCCACAAGTCTCCAAGGACCATATACCTTCACATTAGGAAATGAAAGAAGTTTTCTTCCAATTGTTGCCCCAATTTAGATATGGAGCAATGCCCCTAGGAGAATAAAGTTAATCAGGAAGATATGAGGAAGTCATGGTGGCCTTGGACAAGGGTAATGTGAAGGAATATTTAGAAAGAAAGTTTTGGTATTAGCCAAAGGAAGATGAAAATATGCCCAGTTTGGAGAAGTGTTAAAGTCACCTAAGCATCTGGGTTGAGAGAAGTGATCAAGAAAGGGTAGAGAACCACTGGACAAAAGGGTACCTACATATTTTAAGGGAAGAAGAATGTTTTCGGGTACATAATCAGCTCTTCTGTTTCTGTATCTTGGGCCTTACTCCCTTAATGGAGACCAAAATAAATGGACTGAACTTCAACAACTGGTTCTGAGATTTGGAAAACCTCTTGAACATTTGATGGCCCTATGAGGGGGAGAACCTTGTGGAAAAAAAGGTATATTACAATTATCACCATCATTATTATTATTACTTGCTCCATTGCCTACTTTTATTAATGGTTCTGCTTGTCTATTTCTATTTTTGCAATTAAGGCTTCAACCCTGCACAAACTCAACCCCCATCCCTGACACTCTTCTTATACACTTTTTTCTACATTAATAGTGTCTAGAATGAAGAAAAATGAGGTTGTATTTCATCCTCCCCCTAATGAGTATGTTTTAGGACTCTGTCATTCACATATGGGACCCACATTGCAAACTTATCACTGACAACTCCAGCAAAGATAACCAGATTGAGGAAGAGTCGGGAGGCCAGCACATTCTGGAAAGAGTAGGAAGAACTTGAAAAATGACAGCCCTCAAAGGAGAGCTAGGACCAATGGGAGATATTTTTTAAAAGAATATTCTGAATATAAGACTTCAACTATAAAGAAAAGGGAGGAGTCAGGCAGATGGAAAGGGAACTGGGAACAAATCTATTCAATGGATTATTTCCTCCTCCTTCTCCAGTTGATGAGACCTGATGACCTCAAGATTAATGTACTAGTCTTAGGAGTAAAAGAAAATTTTTACAGAGTTCCTGCAGTTATTATTATCTGAGGAAGCCAAATCAAGCAAAAATATACTACAAATAGTCTCAGGAGTTCAGGGGTATGAGTAAGTTGTAATATAGAATTGCGATGATGACCTTGTCATTGGACCATTCTAGTTGGTGTCAATTTAGCACATCAAACTAAAAAGCTTCTGTACAGCAAAAGAGACATTCACCAAAACAAATAGACAGCCCACTGACTGGGAGAAAATATTTGCACTCTATACAACAGAAAAGGGTCTGATCACAAAAATCTACAAAGAACTCACACGACTCAACAAAAACAAAGCAAAACATCCAGTCAAAATATGGGTGGAAGAACTTAAAAGACACTTCTCCAAAGAAGTGCAAATGGCAAACAGGCATATGGAAGAATGTTCAACATCCCTCATAATCAGGGAAATACAAATAAAGACCACAATGAAATACCACCTTACACTAACAAGAATGGCACACATTAAAAAAACAGAAAACAACAAATATTGGCAAGGATGTGGAGAAAAATGAATGCTCCAACACTGTTGGTGGTACTGCAAACTAGTCCAACCTCTATGGAAAGCTGTATGGCAGTTTCTCCAACAACTAAAATGGAACTTCCATACAACCCAGCAATTCTACTCCTAGGAATATACCCAAAGGTCACAAAAACATAAATCCAAAAAGTCACATGCACACCTATGTTTACTGCAGCACTATTTACAATAGCTAAAACATGGGAACAACCCAAATCTCTCAAAATTTATGACTGGATCAAGAAGATGTGGTACATATCCAGAATAGAATGCTATTCAGCAATCAAAAATGATAAACTAATGCAATTCTCAGCAACATGGATGGAGCTAGAAGGGATCATGATCAGTGAAATAAGCCAGAAGGAAAAAGAAAAATATCGAATGGTATCACTTACAGGAGGACTGTAAGAGGGCCAAACGAGAAATCAGAAGGAGAAAATAGCACACAAAACATAACAAAAGCAAAAACTAGCAGGCAACCACAAATAAGAGACATTCTACCAGGGAGGGGAAGGAAGAGGGACCAAAATAGAGGAGAAAAGAGTACAAGGGACTATGGTGATGGTTCACAGGTGAATTGGTGGTGGGAAACCTACGAGGATACACAGTAAAGATATAAATTAAATAATATATTTATGTAAAATAAAGATATTTATTTATTATTAAAAAATAGAATGGGGTCTAGGAAAGGCATTATCTAAATTGTCTTGTCCTATTATGCATAATAACCAACTGATCTAGCTGAGTTCACTGACAAGATAGAGCTGCAGAGGCAGCTCAGAAGGCACAAAGGAGCACCATCAAAAGTTAGGATGCTTTTCCATTAAATCCATGTTCCCATTCCAAATAAGGGCTGGAAACCTCTTTACATGTACACACCATTCACTGAGTCTCTCTTTTCCTTTCCTGTTTCTGACTCTCTTGACCACTGCTTTTCCATGTATCTTCTTGGTGTTTTCTTTCAGTCTATGTTTTCCTTTCTTCTCCAACTCTTCTCATTCTACTAATATAATTACTGGTAATAGCAATTACAATTTTTAGATAATTTTTCTGTGCCATGAATTCTTCTGAGTGACTCCATATATTTCATTTAATTCTTCAACTATCTTATGCCAACACAGTGATTCTGATATTAACTCTTTTTTGCAGACAAGGAGAGATTCTGCCCCAATCACATAAGTAGAACATAATAGAGTGAGGTTTCAAAACATCATCTCTCTGTTTTGAAGGCCCATGCTTTTCCAAACCCTGAGCTACAATGTCTCACTAATGATTTGTTTCTTCTCAGTAAAAACTCTGATGATTTTGATTCCCCTCGTAGATGATATAACTGCCTCAGTCTGTGTTGGCTGATAACTCAAGTTCTATCCTATCAGCAGTACTCCCCCATTAACTCTCCCCTCTGATTTTCTCTATCCTAGCAGGCAGTTCTCAGACAACAGGACCAGAGTTAGAAATTAGAGAATTTAAGACAGATTTTATAGGACAGCTGCCTCCCTTTATAGACATATGATGTCTGTCCCAGAGAAGATGCATTCTTGGTTGCTGCCTAACACTGCAGGGCAGGAGAGGTCCAAGAATTTGACATCACCACACAGGAGATTTTCTCATCTTACCACAGTGTATTTGACCCACAAGGATTCTGGCTTTATGATTATTGAGCAGATTTCATTAAGCTATATAAATAAAATTAATTCAAGTCATTGTTCCAAAGAAAACCTGAACAGGGTTATGCCTGATTTGGCTTCTCAGGAGAATAACTTACTCGTGATATGTCAGAACTCAGCTTTTGTTGGACCCACGCATATGTGCAGGCACATATATTCACAAATACACACACACACACATCTCCCAACCTCAAAGATATTTCCCAAGAAAACCATATGAAGAGAATCTTCATTACCAGAAGTTGGGAGTGAGTCAGTGTTGGGCAGAACAACTAAATAGACAGTAGGAGTGCCACTGCATGTGAAAAAGAGAAGCAGCAAGGTGGACCTTGAAAAGTTATCAGGGACCTTGAAAAACATTGAAGTCATACAAAAACATTGAAGCCACATATATAAAAGTAATTAGAGGGCCTCCCTGGTGGCGCAGCAGGTTAAGTGCAGCACTCTGAAGCTGTCCGCAGTCGCTGCTGCATGATTTCGATACCTGGCAGGGGAGATTCCCACATGGTGCAACAGACCTCTCCTGCCTCGCCCTCTGCTCCCCTCAATGGTGTGTTTTGGTTGACCTGCCTGTTCTGCTCCCTGCTCTGTCTCTGGTGAATCCTCTCACCACCCTGTGCCTCTGGCCTGCACCCCAACTTGTATGCACAAATAACTAAATCTGGAAAAAAAGTAATTTAAAATATTCAATAAATTTAATATCGTGAAACAACTTAAACAAGTAATTTTGAAATTAACTTTAGATATTTCTTGTCTTGTTAAGAAATGAAATGTATAACATTTCACTCTTAGACCATCGGAAATAAAAGATTTTGAAATGAAACTTAGATTATGTTGTACAGTCAAGGATCAAAATAAATGTATAGATGAAATAATAATGTCTTATCTGTCCAGATTTAATTCTCTTGTTGAACTATATTTTGGTTAAAGGAAATAATCTCTACTCTCAATTCTGGCCACATCCTGCTGGAATTCCATGAACATCAAGTATACAACGAAGGACCCAGATACAGACCAGATATAGTTCAAATGGAACAAGGTGAAGAGGGATCTTCTCACTCATTCTTGACACTATTTTCACTCACACAACAATATACATTTAATAATGGAAGTAACAATACAGGTCACTGTGTTAAGGGAATAATAAAGGCTAGCCCAGTCTGATAAGTAATTTGCAGAGGTAAGTAGACATTTGACAGTGAGGGGAATAATCAGAAAAGGGCAGGTTATCCAGTGAGAATTGTGAGCTAAGAACTGGTTAGCAATGAACCAGAAGTGGTCAGCTGGGAACAGTTCATGAAGACCTTGACAGTCACATCTACAGACAGGAAATTTAATTTTACCGGTGGTTAAGAACACTGACTGGGTTTTAAGAAAGGGATCAGCATGATAAGATTTGTGTTTTGGATATCTCATTCTAGCAGTAAGTGAAGAATATATTTGAAGGGGAATATTGAAAGTAGGTAAACCAGAGGACTGGCGTAATAGTCCATGTAAGAGAGAAAATTTCATGAGAGTTTTGTATTCCTGGTGTATGACTGCTTTATGAATGAATCATCAGGATCTACAGTATAGAATGTAAAATGAATTCCATAAATAGTTGTTAAGCAAAAACAACTTTCATTTATGTCTACAAAGGGGAGTGGAGGGAAGAGATAGAGAGAGCCAGAAAGACAGATTAACTAAGGTCAAATTTAATTTGTGACAAAGAAAATGTGCTCCTATGTTCATAACAGCACTGTTTACAGTAGCTTAGTTATGGAAATAACCTCAGTGCCTAAAGTCAGATGAATGTATCAGGAAGATATAGTATATATGCTCGATGGGACGCTATTCAGCTCTCAAAAAAAGATAAACTCTTGCAATTTGTGACAACATTGACGGATCTGAAGGGGGTTACATTAAGTGACAAGTCACAAGGAGAAAGACAAATACTGGATGGTGTTACTTATACGTGGAATATAGAGAAACCAGACAAAGGGTCACATAAGGCCAACTAACAACAAACCCTAGAACGCTGACTATAGAATTGAGGCTCCCAGAGTGGGAGGAGGACAGTCAAGAACAAAGTAGGGAGCAAGCACAATGGACTGTGGTGGTAGGTTATGAGTGTTCTGGTGGTGGATGTGGTGTGGTAACAAAACCTGAAGGGGAAGAGCCTTTAAATACTTCTAAAAAACAACAACAACAACAATGTTGTAAACCAATTTTACCTCAATAAAAATAACAATTAAAAAAAGAAAATGTGTGCAAATGTGTTTTTAATAAATTGCCTCAAAATGTGCTGTATGCTTTAATAAGCTATTTGTTTACTCATGAGGCCTTATTATATAAAGATAGGCTGCTTCAGAAAATTCCCCATCTCTAAGTACTTGAAGATGCATTAATCATTTTAACCCACCTCCACCCCCCCCCACTTCTAAGATCATGCGCAAAATGTCATACTCTGGTTTAATCTGGTTTAATCAGACTCTGGTTTAATCAATATGATTCTACCCCTTTCTCATGAAATGCCTTTGGATGAACTTTTACAAATACTGAACATGAGGCAGACCCAGAAAATCCTCTAGAATAATAGACTTTAGCATGTGGCAAGTCCTTTCTGCTTATAATTTTACCCTTCCCTTTACACCAGCTTTCTCTTCCTAAAGTTATTTATATATATATATATTGCTCTTCCACCTTGGAAATGCTATTTTACACTCCTTTGCTTCAACAGGGCCCTACGAGTGGAAACATAATATTCTTTTCCTTCCAGATATTGCCCTTCCTTCTTTAGAAAACACATTTTCAACCGCTAATTTCAAAGTATGATGCCAAATGGTGTCCTGGTTATGGCCCAAGTGCATACTCAGCATGCAGCCAAGATGTTCTGAGGGACAAAAAACAACAACATTCCATCAAACCCATGTAAGTGTTTTTAAAAGGCCCTTGCTTTTATTAGTAGTCCTTGCATTGCTGTCATAAACTGATACTTTTTTTGAAATGTCTCTCTTATTTACCATTTATGTGTTGAGAAACATTTCAATTATAGAAATAAGCAGTTGAGTTAGAAAGACAGTTCTCATTCATCCACAAACAACCCACAATTTCAGAATTTTTGGGAACTGAGAGAGAGAACAGATTAAAATTAACTTTTGACAAAAGCCATAAGAAATAAAAGGATGTGAGTCAACTAGTCATGTCAAGAGGATCACAACATTTCTGTGCTTATCATTTTATCTGTAAAGTTGGGATAATAATGTTCATATTATAGGGTTTTTATGAAAATTAAATATTACATGTGAAAACGACTGGCACAATTCTTGTTAAATAGAAACACTCAAGAAATAGTAGTAGTAGCTGTTGCTATTGCTGTTGCTATTTCAAGGGAAACATTAAAACGTCATTCCTTATTTATGAAACATTTAGTATCACATATGACACAATCTCCCCTGGGAGAAGTTGCCAATGTAGTACTGGAGATAAGTAAACAGTTAACTTCTATGCTATGTAATAACTCTCATAATAGTATTGAGAACTGCATTAGGGACACAGAATAAGTGAATTTATTTAAATAGCATTGGAAGTTTTCAAAGTTATCGTTTCACAACTGCCATTTGAAATAGACTTGAACTACTCTGTTTTACAAATAATCATCATAATCATCATCACTCTGGAGCTACCTACCATTTGCTATGACGACCATGGCAGGTTCTGGGCTAGAAGCTTTATAAGAATTATGTCACTCAAACATCTAAAGCTATTTTGATCCCTCTTTAATAGATGGTAAAACTAGGATTCAATGAATTTTACTGACTTCCCCTAGTCACACACTAATAGGTAATAATATCTGGACATGGACACAAAACTGTCTGTTTCCAAGTGAAGATCTTTCTTCCATTCTGAGCTGAGTTATAAAGTAGTCCAGAGAAAATTTTACACTGGGTTTCAGGAAGAAAAGAAAATGTTTTCTCTTCATGTGTTCTAACTTAACCACCTTAAATACATAATGCAAAAAAAAAAAAAAAAAAAAGCCTAGCCATTAATACCCCAATCTCTAGGCTAGATGCAGAAGTTATTCTTCTAGATTTGTCCCATTAGTTGTCATTAAAAAAAAAACTAGAGCATATCTACAGATAAGTTTCACAGTTAGCCTTTGGGGAAGCTACTACATCAGCTCAGAGAGCCTATGGTTTAATTTGAACATTGGCACTGACAACTTTGGCATTCAGTCATTCAGAAGAGGTGCTGATCATCCAGAATATACAGTAGATAACTTTCAGGTGACTGCTGACTAAAGCCAAATGTTTAAAAAGCTGCTAGCCCTTAGGCAGGAAGACTAGAAAGTTAAGGCAAACTCTTAATTATATTATTGCAAACCAAATTAAGTCAGGAACAAATCTTCATTATAGGAACCTGATAGTTCAGAAATGGTCCACAATACTGTCTTATATCACTTAAGACCACTCACCCCCTACTGCCAAAGGTTGTCGCTTGAGACAATTGTGATACTTAATATGGATCGAATAAAGTCCTATATGAAAAATCTCTGCCAGGTAAAACACCATATTCCCTAAGGGATTAGCATGTTTATTCTTTTTTGACAATAAGAACTATGCAAACTATTATATTACCTTTAGTCCTGGTGACTAGGGAACTTAGAACTGATTTTTTCTATTAATTTTCAGCAACTAGATTAATTGTAAGGTTAGTATTTTTCCTTTCATTATTCATATTTCTAGAAGGGATTCATTTTTAGAACAAGGGATAAAAAAGGCATTTATTTTTAATAATTACTTTATCATGTATGAAATAAAGGATACAATCTCATTTTTTCTAGATCCAAAAAGTATCACTGGGAAGTGAACATCAGCCATTCTATCAAACACTTCAAATGTACTATGCCTTATGTATCCCTGACCCCCAGTAGTGGAGAAGAACAGTAAATATGTAAACAAAAATGTGACCAAGACTCCTAGTTCTACAATGTGATTGTAATAAATAACTTGTAAACTATACAGAATGGTATCAAATATGCCCCTTCACTGTAGATTTGAATTCTTGATGTGAAGGGAAATGCTAACTGCCTGATTAATGTGGCTTTCTGAAATGTATCCCAGATATACTGAGAAAAGCACTTCAGAACTCTGAGTGAAGTAAGATGTTTTAGATCTAGAAAGACCAGCTTATACACCTCCTTAGAAAGTTTTTTCTATCTTCTACAATATCAGGAATATCTCTAACTCTTCATCCTGAGGTATTCCCTCTAATCAGACACAAAGGGTATTATATCTCATCCAGCTACCCGTAAGAGACAGGTCATGTGTCCCCAAACTGGGATTGAGCATTTAAGAGCTTAGACTTCATTAATTTTGCATACCAAGAGCTTTTACTCAAGATTCTAAAATCCATTCATTTTAACAATCATGTATTAAGCTTCTATTTTTTCCTAGATGCATAGAAACACAGACTATTGGGAGAGACAGACACATAAACAAACAGTATAGTATATATAAATTTATCTTTACAGTGGTATGTTCAGACTATCATAAGGCTCATCATTTGTTTGGGAAAGAGCTTCAGTAATTCTTGTCAATGGGAAGTGGGAGGAACAAGAAATAAGAGGAAAAGATGTTCACAAATAACCCAGTTGTCTACTTGCCATCTAATGCACAACATCAAGTTGGAACCAGGGTGGCTGACTCAGGATTTTCCACCAGGGACCCAATGAGACAAGCAAGTAGCATGGATGTAGAATCCAAGTGGCAAGTGAAGCTAAAATCAAATAAGCAGTGAAGATTCCAGTAAACCAGTGCATTCAGGGCAGCACAGGGAGAAGATTCTGCTTCACTGTGAGATGGAATTACTTAATGGAGGTACCAGAACTATAATCAAGCACATTGAGTTTCATACTTAGCACTTGTCTTCTACAGTCCTAGTAGGAAAACTGGAGCGCTGCACAATGAAATTGAGGCAGCAGTCCAGGCACTTGGTGTAGAAAAGGTCTCTCCATGACCATGCAAATTGCTGAGGTTCCCCACCTAATCTCACACTCAGACACATCGAAGACTATGTTTTTAGCAGCAAGACTCATTTTAGACATCATCTGCTGGTAGTCTGTGACTTAGTAATAAGACTCCTGTTTGGAAAAAAAAAAAAATTGGCATAAGGTCTTGACCTGAAAGCCTTGAGATTGAGGGAGTACAGAAGGGATAAAGGCAGTACCAAATATATTTGCTGTTGAAATGTTTTTGAAGGTTGGGAAGAAACAATTTTCAGTCTCTTTCCTATCAAGACAAAAGGGAGTCATTTTTTTCTCATTTGTCTGAAGTTATCAGTAAGAGGCACCATCATTCACTGCCATTTTGTAACTTGAGTGTCTCATAACTTGTAATAGAAACTTAAGAACCTTACTCCATTTTTCTCCACCAAACTTCCCTCATCTTCTACTTATATGCAGATTCACATTTTTTTCTCTCTCTCTCAGGAAAGCCACAAGGAACCTGTCAAAAATATTCCAGCATATGCAAATCCTAACTAGACAGATAAAAATAATCTTTGTTCAGTTTCTCACGTGCTCTGTGGGAGTTTTGCCTTGTTTGCATGATTGATCAGTTTGCACATTGTTTTTCAAATGGTTAACGAAGCAAAAACAAAAGGAGGAGAATCTAGGTCTGGGTTGGGTGAAAGGGTGCAGAATAAGCCCTTTTAACAGTTTATGAATATTCTTCCTGTTCATATCAGACGGCCACTAACAGGGGCAGTTTTTGCAGCCACTGTTACATGGGCAACAGATGATGAAATCCCCCAAAGATGAACTGTAAACAGGTTCTTTTTTTCTGATGGGCAGCACTCCTATGTCTATATATATTGAATGGTATGCAAACTGTCAAAGCCCTGCCAGGATCCTTAAATATTTTCAGGACTCATTTTCCTTTGTTTCCAAGAGGTCATAGTGCTTCTGGTATTTCCTACTAGATATTTTTTGTACTCTTATTCAGGAATTCTCTCTGTAGCTAACTTCCAGGAAAACCTCCATCTCTCTGGATTCTTCAGAGAGGTCCCTCTTTCTGCTCAGCTCCAGACCCAATGTGTCATTTGTATATATACTAGAAGAAATCTATTTCACTGTCATGTAGCAACTGTTTCTCAGAAAAAAAAAAATGCCTCAAAGTACTACTCTTTCTGGGTGTCATCTCCTCTTCCCTATCTTAACCTCCACTCCCTTTGTGGAAGTTTCATCATCTGTTGCCTACTTTATTGTAGTAGCCCTCTAATTTGCCTTTCTGTGGCCATTAATCCCTCTTCTTTCTGCTCTCCCCAAACTTCTTCCTACCCCCAACACTATATTCTTATTCACTATTCCACTCTGAGTGATTACATTGTTACAAATATGAAAACTGACTTGATTCAAAATCCATGACCACCTTTAATCAAACACTGCAGAAGGGAGAAGAGGAAAATAGCAACACTTTGGAGCATCTGCCATTTGTTGGCCACTGCACAGAATCCTGTTATATACATCACTGCCCTATATTCCCACAACAATGCTTCACCATAATGTATTATTATCTCTCCTTTATTGTGAGGGAACTAAGGTTCAGGGAGCTTACATAAAATTTGCACCATATGGCTGGTAGATTCAGTACATAGCATCTGAGATCTGTAGGCATACATCAACTTCTGTTACTTTGCCAATATCAATTCCAGGTTCTGGAGTCATAAAGATGAATTAAGATATTTTAAAATATCTACTTTGAGAAATCCACAATGGAGGAATCTCACACCAACAGTAAGTTATAATACAATGTGGAGAGTGAAAGGTTCAGTGACAAAGTCAGGGTTTAAATTTAAGTCTTTGCCAGTTAGACTACTAATAACTAAACCTTGCAAAGATGAGAAATTTGTAAATGTTAAAACTTTCCTCAAACATTCACAAGACAGTTTTAATTTTTACTTAAGATGTTCACAATGGAAAAATGTTACGATGAATCCAATTAAGCTTTTAAATTAATTTGCACTTTATTATCCATAACAAGCAACAAAGTCTATTTGAATCCACACCTTTGTGAGAGATATTACTGGTCAGTGTACAGACAGTGAGTACACAGCTTCATCTGAACTTGTGGCTTCCTTGCAATGACCTTGTAGGTTTGCTTGTGCTCAACATTTACTGGGGAAAGGTGCCAGCCTTGTAACTGACTCTGACACAATATCCCTCCTCCTATCAGGATTCTCTACCACTGACTACCAGAAAGTCAGGGCAAAACATACTTATGTGAATTTATGATAAAGGAGCCATGACAACACAATGGGGTAAGGAGAGCCTCTTTCATAAACGATGCTGGGAAAACTGGAAGTCCTTACGTAAAAGAATGATGTTGGATCACTCTCTAACTCCATGCACAAAATTAATTTCCAAATGGATTAAAGATCTAAATATAAAACCTACAACAACAAACTATTAGTGTGAAATTGTTTTTCTGTTTCTCCAACCTTTTCCCATAATGATATAGTGGAATGAACATGGACCTTATAATCAGGAGGGACTTGCTTTGAACCTTACCTATACTACTTGCCAGTAATCTTGCTTTGGTTAGATTACTTAATCTCTTTGAAATTCAAGTTCTTCTTCAGTAAAAAAGGAATAAGAATAACTATCTCAGAGTATTATAGAAAAGATTATATTAAATGAATGGATAAAAAAGATGTGCTATATATGGACACAATGAAATATTATTTGGCCACGAAAAAGGAGGACATCATGTCATTTGTGACAATATAGCTGGACCTTGAGCACATTATGCTAAGTGAGATTAGTCAGACAAAGTATTGTATTGTAACAGTTACATGTGAAATCTTTAAAAGTCAAAGTCTTAAAATGATGGTTGCCAGGGGATAGGAGGTGAGGAGACATGATTAATGTTGTTTAATGGTGCAAATTTGCAATGAGCAGTAAAAATGCCCTATTGATCTTATGTACAGTACACTATATATAAAAATAGCCCACTATAATTACATAACAATAAATATTGCTACACCAATCATTTTACAATATATAAAATGTGCCAAAGAAACATCTTGCACTCCTTAAGTTTATACAATGTTATATGTCAAACACATTCATCTAAAGAAAAAAATGGAAAAAAAAATCTATGACAAAACTTGATTCTTAGCTATAGTGTGTGCTTAAGTAAATATTACTTTTCGTTCCTTCCTCCCATAACATCCAGTGGTTCTTCTTAGAGTAGACTCAACCTATGTCATTAGTTAATATACCCTGGTACCCAAAACACTCTTCCCTCCTATTCTGCAGTTCTCCTCAGAGAGGGCCAATTTTTGGAAACTTAAAGATATAGTTTTGCGGGTCCTCCCTGGTGGCACAGCGGTTAAGTGCTGTGCTGTGGAGCTGTTGGTAGCGGAGAAGCGAGTTCAACACCCGGCCAGGGAGATTCTCACATGGCGCAGCAGACCTTTCCTGCCTCACCCGCTGTTCCCCTCAGCAGTGTATTTCCATCGATCTGCCTGTTCTGCTTCCCACTCTGTCTCTGGTAAACCCTCTCGCCACCCCATGCCTCTAGCCTGTACCCCAACTTGTATGCATAAATAAATAAATATTTTAAAAAAAGATATAGTTTTGTATCCCATCTCCTTCCAAATCCAAAGTATGTGAACTCAGGTACTGTATCTTTATCCTTAAATTAAAATATATTACTTATGCCATAGGTTTTCTGTGCTATGTAGATTAAAGCAGATGGAAAGCACATTGTGGAGAACCTGAGCCATCACAAACAAACTCAGCTTAGTAACTAGAATTCATTCCAGCTTCTTTGTCTGCCCAGTCTATGTTACATGCAAAGGACAGAGGGAAAAAAAAAACAAACTCACAAACTAAAACCTGTTCCCTGCCCACCAGCAGCTCCCAGTCAGGAACAAGATGTTCAGTAAATTAGACGCTATAGTATACTTAGGGAAGGATCTTTTCCCCACAGTGCATTCAGTTCTAAAAAGGTTACATTGTGCTATATATACACCATGAAATATTTTTGTTTCAAAACAAAAAAAAATTGCAACTACATCTAAGCATATTAACTGCATCTAAAAGTCACAACCAACACTCTGCAAAGATGGGATCCTCCCACCTGTAGAGGTGACAAGAGCATTCAGTGGGTTCAAAGGCACCCAGCTCCTCACCAAATGTTTGTCTGCTGGGATGTATGAGGAACTATAAGGTAGTATACTCTCCATTTCACGTAAGTGGCTTCAAAAAGGAAAGATTCTATTTCTTCAAAAAGAAAAATTAAAATTCAGAATCTAGAAAAAGTGAAGCATGTATTATCAAACCATGTGCTCCTCTTGCAAAATATTACCTTTATTTGGGTATCATTTTACCATTTGCAATCCACATTTTGACTTAATATTCTATTTTATAATACTCAGAGAAATTCTGTGAGGAAAGTAGCTTCAACATTTAAAAATCAACTTTTTCACATTATATATTTCCTTTTGCAATGAAATTGTATCTTAAAACCAATATATTTTTTACTTTCCTGAAAATCTGATAATTCAATATAATCTTACAAAATTATGTAAAACACATGAATCTTAACATCAAAAATACATTTTTAAAGAAATATAGAAAGCTAAGTTCCAGAGAAAATGTTTAAGTCAATGATCCAGAACAACATAGTGAAAGTATCAGGTATGGAATTCCTGAATCTTGAGTCTGAGTAATACTGTTTCACAGTCCAGCTCTGGCCCAGACTCAGCAGGCAGGACTCTGTTCCTACAGGAAATTTAGAGCCCTGGCAAATCATGCAACTGGAAAAAAACACTCATAAGCCACAAATATCACTTGACCTATTAGTCAGTTCTAGTGCATTTTTATCTTATCCTGTGGAAATAAGCAATCCCTAATACAATACCCTCACTATGTATGCCTGCAGGTGAGTACTCTAATTTTATCCCCACCTCATTCCACATTTCAGGGGAGTGATTTGAAGAAATACAAACCATAATTTTGTATGTATGTATGTATGTATGTATGTATGTATGTATGTATCTAGCTACCCATCTACCTATATAATACGCAGATATCTCATAAGTATGTGAGATACATGTGTCTTAGTCCATTTGGGCTTTGTAGCAAAGTACCACTCACTGTGTAGCTTATAAACAATAGAATTTTATTTTTCACAGAATTCTGGAAAGTGGAAATCTAAGAGCAGGATGGCAGTATAGTTGGGTGAGGGCTCTAAAAATAAAAATATAAAAATCAAGATTAGGAAAACAGATTAAATTTAGATGCAGGGGAGATACAGCACAACTGGATAGGCCATATGTGCCACATCAAAGACAATGTTAAGTCACAAACCCAGTTTTCAGACAGCAATTTTAAAAACAAAGACTCACATATTATATAAATAAAATTTATTTACTCTAATCAATCTAAAGAAAAGAATCTTTTTTCTCTAAGTGAGCTCATATGGAACTCTATATAGGAAAATTGATAGATTCCACAGTCAATGATCTCAGTGAAGTTCCTAAGAGCAGACACACTCTAATCTAAAATACCTATATTTTTATAAGGTTTTAATTTTGGATCCCTAGATAAAATATCAGAAGAGTAAAATGACAACTGTATTAGTAAATAGTTCAAAACAATCTGATGGTCAATCTTGTTTCAGTAGTAAATTCAACAAATGGATAGACTTCAAATTCTACCGATAAGCATCCCAAAGTATCATTTAATATATAACTAATTTTATTAATGATATATAATAGTGAATCCAGAATGCAATTTATGGCAAAGATCTACAGTATACCCATTGTGTATTATGGTCTAAGGGAAGACCCAGATTCTCAAACAAGTTTGGCCAAGATCTGCAGACATTAAGCAGACTAAAAAATCTCACCTATCAGTGGAAGTCCCACATCCTTTCAAAGATGAGAGCAAATGGCAGAATCAGGAAGTCACATGTGACTCCTAGTGGCATTTGCTTTATTAGATACTACTTTTTGAGCTTAATCAGTTCAGATTTGGGCTTTGAGAACCTAAGATGAAGAAAAATAAATTTCAATAAAATAGTGAGGACAGCCTCAAAAGATATCAATGTCAGAGTTCTGAAGTTTGGGGATGGGAGGTTGATACCTAGAAAAATCAAGATAATGAGAAAGAGGAAACTACTGAAGAAGAGGAGTTCGCAGCAAGGATAGAGGAACTGGGACTTGGTTGTATAATGGGAAGGAAGATAATTCATGGGTGCAAATAACACTAATGGCTTTGCCTTGCTGCTTCACTGGATATTTTAAGGCTTCCTACACAGGTAAATACATGTGAAAACCTTCTGTCAAGTGTAAAGGTTTATATAGGGCATCCATTCTTTAATTTTAGCTCCTTCTCAGCTGTTTTGTTTTGTTTCTTTGGTGCTATAGTTTGTCTTTGAAATTACTTCTTATAAGATTGACTACATTGGTTGTAAGGTCAGTGCAAAATGAGAAAGCGGGTTTCTTGTTAAAAAAATCAGGAATTCAAGAGGGCAAGAACAGAGCATTAAACCAAGCATGCGACTCCTCTAAGTACTGGGCCCTAAGTAAGTACGTGGGTTGCATGCCCATAAGGCCATCCTTGGATTCCTGTTGCCCCCTGGATCTAAAGAGCCACTCATTTAGTACTGAAGTAGGCTATTAGTACTTAATTATTAGAATTACTAGAAATACTTTAGGCATTTTTTAGCAGTTATTGACCAACTCTTCCCTTTCTTCCCCTTTTCCTGTAATATATGCTTATCAATTCTGATAATGGTGTGAACTTGTGATAAGGATGACTAGCTACAGAGAGCAAACATGGCAATGAGGATGAGAATGCTACTCTTAAAAGCCCTGGTCAGAGCCAGATGGCCAGATTTGGAGGAACTGAGTTCAGAGGAGATAGGCCCAAAGAGGACCACTGAACTGTAAGCAGTAAGGAGGCCTCAGGAACATATGCTGCTTTCATAATTTTGTCCAGATCTGGTTGGTATGCTAGAATTTTGTGCTTAAAAATGAGAATTAGCATTTCCTGAAGCTGAGGAACCATTTCCAGGAACACCCATCAAAAAGAAGAAACACGAGGGCTTCCTTAGTGGCGCAACAGGTTAAGTGCGGCACTGTGGAGCTATAGGCAGCTGCAATGGGAGTTTGATGCCCAGCTGGGTAGATCCCCACATGGTGCAGCAGACCTCTCCTGCCTCGCCCGCTGCTCCCCTTAGCTGTGTATTTTGGTCGATCTGGCTGTTTTGCTCCTCACTCTGTCTCTGGTGAACTCTCTCACCACCCCACACCTCTGGCCTGCACCCCAGCTTGTATGCATAAATAAATAAATCTTAAAAAAATTAAAGAAACACAAGAAGTCCTTTCATTAGTCTGGTTACTTTATGGTCTTTCTTTGTTTCTAAGACAGATTCTTCCACTAATCACTGTGTGGTCCTGGTTTTCATTTAACCTAAAAAAAAGAAAACCTCAACTTTCATACCTGCATAATGGAAATAATATTTGTTCTACTACTGGAGGCCAATTTTAAGGATTAAACACACTTTGTACTTAGATTTGACATAATTAGTACCACTGACATTTTCTTGTGCAGTCCAGACCCTCTTCTTTCTCACTTTGAAGTCTATTTTAAAAAGGTTCTCATTCAAGGAACTTTACCCACCAGTAAACCAGTGCAAGAAAACTGGGAGGAAACTGAAGTAAAAAGGTGCTTGAAAGCTCACATATCTTGCTTGGTTACACCAAACTCCACATGGCTCAGGAATTCAACACTGCCAAAATTTTAGTTTCTCTCTCCTGTGCAACCAAAGTCACACAGAGCTGTTTTTGTGGCAGGCCTTGTCTTTGACACTGAAGGTACAGAGTTAAATCAGACATAATTCCAATTCTGGGGTTCAAGTCCCAGCTACTTTACTGAACTGGTCTATTATTTTGAGTAGTTTTCCTATGGAGTTTTTAGGGTTTTGTATATATATTATCATATCGTCTGCAAATAGAGACAGTTTAATTTCTTCCTTTCCTATTTGGATCCCTTGAATGTCTTTCTCTTGTCTAATTGCTCTGGCTAGGACTTCCAGTATTATATTGAAAAGTAATGGTG